>OX451346.1:31048219-31101203 GCA_949629155.1 Myopa testacea | reverse complement strand
ACTCTTAAACGGCTGCACCGATTTCGATGCGGTTTTCGCCGTTGTGTTGGAAATTTCAATGCGGTGCTACATCAACATAAACATTAATCATAATTCATAATTTCCTTAAAATATAAAAAAGATTTATTTTAATAAATTGTAAATGTAGTGTAAATGAAATGTTACTTAACTGTAAATGTAAACAGGAAAACCCAACTTATATTTTTTATTAAAATATCTTCATTTATGCATGCGATGAGCTGAGATATAACCCTTCTTTACCTGTTGTAAGCACTGCAATAGATTTCTTGGAACATGTTTTGATTTGTTTTTTATGAGTAGGGTTCGAACCGCTTCACATATTCTTGGAAACCCAATCATTGGTTGTAATTACCAGTGCTTAACCCTTTAAGCATACAAAAGTAGAGAGAACATTTTATTGCAGGTCAATAAAAAAGAAAAGGAATATTACGGATATCTCGGTAACGCATGTCCTCAGATGTCAAGTTGTTTATTCATGTAATGAATCGGTGATTTTTTTGGGTTTTCCTGTTTACATTTACAGTTAAGTAACATTTCATTTACACTACATTTACAATTTATTAAAATAAATCTTTTTTATATTTTAAGGAAATTATGAATTATGATTAATGTTTATGTTGATGTAGCACCGCATTGAAATTTCCAACACAACGGCGAAAACCGCATCGAAATCGGTGCAGCCGTTTAAGAGTTAACTATGTCGAAAGTGGCATGCGACTAATTAGATTCTTAATTCCTTCATACTTTTGTACATTAATAGATTGCATGTTTCTTCCGTTTTTTAATTCCTTTATATGCCTTAATACGTACAAACGCAACAATTATTTACACAAATGCCAAAGAATCGGTTGTTGTTTTTGTACTGCAATGTACCTACCTAGCGCCGACAAAGGGTACGGCAGATACATTGATAACACTCAGCCATAATTTGCTTAAATGCAAAATATCCTTACTATACCATAGACCGACTCAGCTGTACAAGAATCATCTGGCAATCTATGGCACACGTTTTCATTATTTAATTGGCATTAATTAAAGCATGTTTATTTCATGAAAAACAAAATTCGAGAAAATTTGATAACAATCGTTCTTCCCCAGCCAGTGAAAACAATTATCACCCCATACACAAATGTATTTTCATTTCATTTGAAATATTTAAAATCAAATTTTTAAGTGGTTATTTCAAAAATTATTTGAAATAATGATCGCATCATAATAATGTTATTTCATTCAATTTGCCGAAGCCTTATATTCTATAAAATAAGTAATTGACTCATACTATAAAAATTAAATAAAGAAAAGATATAAAATACTTTTCTAAATTCTTAGCTCGACCCAATATTGCATTCAAAACACAAAAAACACTCATTCAATGCCTTTATCTGCGTACAATACTTTGCCTTGGATGTGTTGGCTAGCTGCACATCTAGCACGCACGATTCTGCTCTTTTTGAAAGCACAATCCGGCTCTTTTTGCTAGCACAATCCGGCACTTTTTGCTAGCACACTGCTAGAGCTAATTTTCGCGCTGCTTTCTCGCTGTCGGTGCGGAGAAGCAAATGTGAAACACATGAGAGGTGCTGAGCTCGGTGTATAATGAAAGTGTGTTTCGTGCTAGCGTTCGTCTCCGAAACACGGAGCTGTGTTGCTGTAGCTAGCTCTGGCACGTCGATTGTGTTGTGAAATTGAAGTGAAGCGCAGTCGAAAGAGCAGAGCAATTGAAACGAGACAGCACAATCGCTGTGAATGTGCCGGGGTGTGCTGCTCGCGGTGCGTGCTTTCCGAACCCTGCTATTAGAGATCACAAACGAATGAATAAAAGAACTCTTCGTTCCAATAAAGTAAACTACTATTACGTATCCTTTTAAAAACGGACATAGATAACATGCGACCACTCGTCGCCTCTTATCTTCTTAGAAAAACAATCAAAGTATGTTTACTTTGACCTAACGGAATAACATATTTCCGATCAACGTATTTTTGCTTCGTGTCACAGAATTTCACAAGAATGTGTTATTGCGTATTTCTTTAAGTGTTATTGCGTATTTCTTTATTTATTTTAAACTGGAATTCTTGTGCATTCAACACACCTCCTCAAAAATACATTGATCGTTACAAATCATACTTCATATTATTACATTTTATATAGCATATTATTTACATGTGACAAGTCGTATATTCTGGTGTATTACAATATACTGATCCAACTGATCAGTTCACATAACAAACCGGTCGTGTTCTATTTTGCTTCCGATAAATTTCTTGCTGTTTAATTCTCTTTAAAACTGCTCGGAAGTGTTTCTATTGATTTCTTTCTTTTAATTCTTTTCGGTTAAATTATTAATTTGTCTGAAATCTAAAATCTTTGTTTGCAGAATATAAGAATTAATTTGCATTAACTGTGGTTCTCTTCTCTATACCGGTTTGCTAGTGAAGTTTTGATAAAAGTGCTGTTTCTTCGCGCTCTGAGAGTGTCTAGTGCATGTCAAACTGTAATTAGTTGTCTTGTTGATTCAGGGTATTCACAACCTATTACTTTTTCACCAACTATTTTGATTTGAGTATAAAGTTATAAACTATAAAACTAAAATCTATAATACTAAAATCTATATCCAATCATTAAAATAAAATCTTTTTATAACACGAAAGAACTGAAGTACTAATAACTTTTTAAGTTCGTGGATTATTACGCGAAAGTATTTTGTTTCGTAATATAAATATACAATGGCGTGTAACTTGAAAGGCTGCAAAATACGGGGTGATTCTGAACGCTTCGTGTTCTGCTGGATGTGTGATGCGGAACTTCACGTTAAATGTGCGGGGTTAACGGGCAAAATAGCTGATATGATTGGCGTTGACGGTGGTTTACGCTGGTCTTGTCGGCAGTGTCGATCAATTGAAGTTGACATAATAAAATTATTACGTCAAGCACGTTTAAATTTTCAAGACATTGATAAAGATTTCTCCGCAATTCGTTCTAAGCTTGTAAAATACGAACAACTTTTTAAAAACTTTAAACTTATTGATGATGCTTCGCCTAAACGGAAACGAACTCGCTCACAGGTGGCTCTATGCAATGCTCGAGAGTGCGCAGATAACAATCCCTTGCCAATTCCTCCCGCTTTGGCTAAGCCGTTGCCACCATTATTAACTCAACCTACTCAGTTGATTAATCTTCTGAGCCCTGTCATACCTGGTGATACACCCCCTAATTTATTGACTCCCTCGATCTCTTCTGAGACACAATCGCGAGATGCTATTGCTGTGCATGGCCCGGCTGACAGTGCGAATGCTTCCAGGACAATAACCACGGAAACGCTACTCAATTCTGTTGGCGGATCTAGTAGTTCTCCATCGGGGCCAATAGATAATGGCCTACTAAACGTACAGGCTGGGACCTCTGCTCAGGGTATTGAACCGGTTAAGAAGCTTGTGGTGATTCAGCCGAGAAAATCTATCTTTGCCTCCCGATTTGCTGCTGATACTACAATCGAAGATATTCGTAACTACATCACTTCAAAGCTAGGCTTCAATGATACGAGTATATCTGTTGTTAAATACAAATTTAATAACCCGAGAACTATATCTTCATTTAGAATTTACTTACCGGATCACTTAACAAGTCAAGTACTTAAATCTAACTTCTGGCCAGATAATGCCGTTGTTCATTTATTCGAACCTAGAAGAAATACCTCATTGCCACGATATAATGGTAACCTACATAAAAACATTTCATCAAAAAACTAAGCCACTCGTTTCTAACCGATAATTTGAATATTTTTTATCAAAACGTACGTGGCATTAATACTAAATTAAAAGATATTCATACTATGAGTTTTGGTCTGGATTATGAAATTGTTGCATTTACTGAAACATGGCTTAAAACTGATGTACAAAATCTGGAAATATTCTCTAACCAATTTGTTGTATTTCGGAAGGACAGAAATTCTTGTTCAACACAATTGTCAAGAGGTGGAGGTGTTTTAATTGCTGTTAAATCGTCGTATTTCTCAGAGGAAGTGCACTTTGATATAGACTCGGAGATCGAGTTCTGTTGTGTGTATGTTAAATCTGAGCTATTATCCTTCTACATCACCTGCTCCTATATCCCACCGAATTCTAGTGAAACGACTTATAACTTGCACTCGTATTGCATATCTTCACTAGTAAACAGAATGTTACCTGATGATCGTTTACTTGTATTGGGAGACTTTAATATACCTCGTGTCTTTTGGGAAAGTACTGATGACCCGGCTGTCTTATTACCGTCAACATATGGTATACCTCGTGTCTTTTGGGAAAGTACTGATGACCCGGCTGTCTTATTACCGTCAACATATGGTTTCGCGAATTTTGATTTCTTGAACAACTTATCCTCTACTGGTTTATATCAGATAAATAATATTCGAAACCCAAATAACCGTATGCTGGACTTAATATTTACTGACGATAAGGACATTGTTGAAGTACATCGTTCGACCCCTCTCCTGTTACCTGAAGATTTTCATCATCCAGCCTTGGAATTGAATTTATGTGTTAAAAATTGTAATAAGCATCTACCACCTCCTGGAAACTTGATGGAAACTTTTATTTCAAAAAGACTAATTATGTATACCTGAAAAATTATTTAAGGGGTGTAAGCTGGAGCTTTACATCATCACTTAGCGTGACTTCTACCAAATCGTGTCTGGATTATGCTGTTGTTCAGTTCAACCAAATTCTTCACGACGGTTTCAAACTATCGGTAGAGAAACGAAAGGTATCTAGCATCTTATATCCAACATGGTTTTTCAAGGAGGTTCGCACCCTAAGGAATCTAAAATCAAAATTCTATAAAATTCACTGTAATCTTCATACAACGGACAGCTTTGTTAAATATGCGTCAATACGAAATAGATATCAGATAGCTTGTAAGCAGTCGTAAAATAATTATCTATTAAGAATGAAACTTAAACTAAAATCTGATCCTAACTACTTTTGGAGCTTTATAAATTCTAAGCGGAGGAGCGATATACTTCCATCCGTGATGAAATTTGAAGATAACCAAGCTAGCGATGCAGATTCAATATGCGAATTGTTTGCGAAAGTCTTTAGCTCAACTTATTCCCAAATGGAGTTTGATTCTGAATTCTATCCATATTCCATAAGTTGTGGGAACATTGATCATCCAAATATTGATGAAAATGTTGTTCTCGAATTCTGATGGATCTTAAGAGTACCTATAACCCTGGTCCAGATAATCTACCTTCTTGCATCCTAAAACACTGTGCGAGCGAATTGGTAATTCCAATTACAGCAATATTTGATCAATCTATACGCACCGGTTACTTCCCAGCCGCATGGAACACCTCACACATCATTCCTTTGCATAAATCTGGTAATAGATCAAATATAACCAATTATCGAGGTATCGCCAAGTTAAGTGCTCTGCCCAAACTATTCGAAAAGATAATAACTCACCAAATTGCGCGTCAAGTGAATGCAGCTTTATCTCCTGTTCAACATGGTTTTCGTCCAGGCATGTCAACTACTACAAATCTATTGAACTTCGTCTTCCGTACAATTAATAATTTCAAATATGGCAAGCAAACGGATGTTATCTACACGGATTTTGCTAAGGCGTTTGATGTTATGAATCATAAGCTACTACTGTTAAAGCTGAAATTGTTCGGATTTCCACAAAATTTGTTAAAATGGATTGCCTCCTACCTTCAAGGTCGCACGCAGATGGTGTTCCTAAACAATAGAAAATCAAGAGCAATTCCTGTTACTTCCGGTGTCCCTCAAGGTAGCCACTTAGGACCTTTATTATTCTTAATTTTCATTGACGACCTACCCACGGTTATACATAACAGTAACACGCTGATGTTCGCAGATGATCTAAAAATTTTTCTTTCATTCAAAAATAAAACGGATACGTTATTGCTTCAAAATGACCTGGACAACTTAGTCATGTGGTGTAATTTGAACTGTATGAAGCTGAATCTTTCCAAATGCAAGCAAATGACTTTTTATCGTGCGGCCCACATTAATGTCAACTATTCTATTGGAGGCCACTATTTGGATTCTCTTGAGCATATGGATGATCTTGGTATTACTATGGACCAAAAACTCAGATTTCATATACACATCAACCGCATAACTAATAAGGCTTATAGCATTTTGGGATTCATTAAACGGTGGGCCAAAGAATTTATGGAGCCACAAGTAACGCGGATTCTATATACCTCTTTGGTTCGTCCTATATTGGAATATGCCTCACCTGTGTGGTGTCCTAACTACAACTGTTATATTTCTCAAATCGAGTCAGTTCAAAAGCAATTTCTACTCTTTTGCTTACGAAATATCTACCGGAACGATTTGCAGAACTTACCATCTTATAATTATCGATTGGAACTCATTAATCTTCCGTCTTTAGCTCATCGGAGAATTATGTTGAATGCAATTTTTGTGCTGAAACTACTTTATGGCCATATTGACAATCCTTATCTTCTGTCTAACATCAATATTAATGTAGCTCGCCGTGTAGCCAGAAGACCTCAATTTCTACAACTGAGTTTCTGTCGATCAAACTATCTCCAGCACGAACCACTTAGGAATGCTTGTGCCGACTTCAACTATGTTAATTGCAACATCACCTTCTCTGATTCAATTCATTTAACAAGAATCAAAATTCTTCAATTCCTAAAAAATCAACAGTAATATATTTACTTTGCTATGTATTTAATCCTTTATTTATTATTTACCAAAATTTTATGTAAACTATAAAGCCTATGGCTTAGTTTTAATTTTTAAATAAATAAATAAACATTTTTTGCAAGGATTGGGGAAAACCCAGAAAAACCCAATCAGAACATGTGCATATATTTACATTACGTTTACATTTAATATTTTATCTGTTTTCAATCATTTAATCCAATTTGACTTCTCAAAAACAAAAATCTTTCTCCAGGTAACGGCTTCGTTAAAATATTGGCTTATCTGTAGGAATATACTCAATATTGATTAGTTTATTTTCAACCTGCTCTCTTGAAAAATGATATTTAATATCGATGTGTTTTGATCTTTTGTGACAAGAAGGATTACTTGCTATACTTATACAACCTTGATTGTCTTCATATATTTTAATTGGTTCCTTCAATTCAATTTTTATACTATTCGTTAACGATTTAAGCCACAAGGCTTCTCTTACTGCTTCAAACAGTGCCATATACATCTATCCCCCGATTTACATGGTAGATACGTTCCTGAGAAAAACGTGTAAATCGAAAATTAAAAATTTTCAAGTCAAAACCGTGTAAATCGAAAAGTTTGCAGAAAATGCATAATTTTGCTATTTAACAGTTGTGCTTTTTTTCAATATTTTTAGGTGTACACAGAAATAAAAATAAATGCATTGACAGGTTTTAATATGTATAATATTACGGAAACACTGTTTTTTTATTTAATTACAATACATTAAACAGAAGAACAAAAAATAAAACCAAAGAAATACAGACACAGTGTGCGTGTGCAGCAAGTCAGCACATAAGCTCGGGATTCCCCGTGAGATGTGTACACAGCGCACGTGTTCAATCACAGTAGCATTTAGTAGAGTGCGATAAAAACAAAAAAAAAACTTATTTGGAAAACCCTGTAAAAGCGAAAACGTGTAAAACAAGTACCGTGTAAATAGGGGGATAGGTGTACTCTGCTTCAGTAGATGAAGCTGCAACAGAGTTTTGTTTCTTTGTATTCCAACAAATTAAACATGTTTCGAACATTTTGAATAAGTAATCAGTAGTGCTTTTCCTACCATTCTCACTTCCACCCCAATCAGAATCAACATAGCCAACAAACATTTGTTTGTAATTTGAGTTTTTAGCATAAACTAATTTCAAATCAATAGAACCTTTAAGATATCTCAAAACTCTTATCAGACATTGCCACAACTCTTTATTTATTTTATTTGCTATATCGACTAAAAATATCGACAGATGTACTTAAATCAGGTCGTGTGCACAACATAATATACATTAAACAGCCAATTAAATTACGGCATGGTGCATCACACTTTACATCTGAATTCAATGCTTCATAATTGAGTCTGCTTGGAAGTGGAGTATTAACTGGACTACAATCATTCATATATCATTTTCAATATAAGCGGACTGACTTAGATTTATTGTATTATCATTTCTATCGACTTTTATTCCAATAAAATATTTAATTTCAAATAAATCAGTCATTCTGAATTTGCTCATTAAATATCTTTTGAAATCCGTCATTGTTTCAATACCTGCTGTTGCGATTACTAAGTCATCTACATATAATAACACATATGTATAAATTTTTAAGTATATATTTTATTTTTATTCTTCTATTTTAATAGTTCAAGTTTTTTTATTTTTTTTTTCTAGTTCACAAAAAGTTTAATAATATTTTTAGTTTATATTAATCACAAGCAATGGACCGTATCTGGGTCCATAACCTTTCAGATGTAGAAATAAAAGACAAGTTCAATTTTAATTACGATTATTAAGTCTTTATTTAAAATAACTTTAAGATACGACCTTGTCACTATTAGAGATCACAAACGAAAGAGAAACGATAGAGAAACAAACGGACATAGAACACATGCGACCAATCGTCGCCTCTTATCTTCTTAGAAAAACAATCAAAGTACATATGTTTACTTTGACCTAACGGAATAACATATTTCCCATCAACGTATTTTTGCTTCGGGTCACAGAATTTCATAAGAATGTGTTATTGCGTATTTCTTTAAAAGTGTTGTTGCGTATTTCTTTATTTATTTTAAACTGAAATTCTTGTGAATTCAACAAACACAAATGATGCTACCGTTATTATACTTATTACCGTTACTGTTATTATGCGTCCGAGAACGCAGAAAAATAGCTAAACTACACAGAATATCCGACCTCTGCACATCAAAGGAACAAAAAGTGCTGTTCCTAAGCGGCGGTAAAATTCAGAAGCGGCAACGCTGGGAAACGTAGAAAGCAGGGTCACCAGATGAGCACCACGATCCATCAACTACACCTAACGGCAGTTCCGGAATATATAACAACAACAATTATAATCTTCATAGCTCTAACAATAATTTTTTCAGTAATTACATACCTTAAGAAGTATATAAATAAAAACAAACATTATAATATGTTTGTACAGTTTAAATTATTATTATAAGTAAAAATGAAATAATTGAACAAAATTAAAACAAAATAAATGATTCTATGGAAAATTTAAGATCTAAAATCCAAATATAAAATTTTTAAGCAAGTTTTAATAAAAAGTTCGATCATAAAACATAACGAATGAGTTACTGGTAGAACTTGAGAAAGAACTAACGAATTTAAAAAAAATCTCCAAATAGGCAGTACACAGTCGGTACACTGCAACAGAAATTAGAAGCACTAGAGCGACTAAAGTCAAATTTTGAAGAACTGTTAAACGAAGAAAACAATTCGGTAGAATATCTACCAATTAAAACAGAATTCCAAAAGACATACTTAAGGATAAAGTCAATATTCGAGGAAAAATTAAAGGACAGGAAAGACAATTCAATTAAACAAGACCAAGACGCAAACTTAACAAGAAAAATGGCAACCTTTAACATAGAAACGGCCATGAAGGCCATACCCCAATTCACGGGAGCGTACAAAGAGATAGACAGTTTCTTAAAAATAACTGAAATAATATATAGAAATCTAGACACAGATGGTAAGAAATTCTTGGTAGACACTGGCGCAGATGTCTCTTTATGTAAATATCTTCTTAGCAAACTCAATAGCACCAAAGAACGGGATAACACACATTAGGATACTTAACACAACAAACGCAGAGATAACCAGGGTTCGTAAATGCTCACTCTCGAGCGCTCTTTTTTGCTCCTGCTCGCTCCGACTCGCTCAAAAGAGCATTTGCTTACGAGAGCACGAGCGAGCAGGAGCAAAAAACAATAACATCAGTTGCATCACTTGCTAACATCACTTGCTCTGAGCTCGGAGCTGCTCACTATCTCTGAGCACCGAGCAGCTAATTTACTCACTGCTCGCAACTGATCGGAGCAGTGAGCACGGAGCTGCTAGTAAGAAATTACCCTATACCAAAAAATACGGACGAAGTAAGACGATTCGTTGTATTTTGCAATTACTATAGGAAATTCATCGCAGACATTGCTAAAAGCCTAAACGCACTACTAAAGAAAACAGCAAAATTTGAATGGACAAAAGAATGTCAATTAGCGTTTGATACACTAAAGGAAAAACTAACTAATCCACCGTTACTCCAATATCCTGATTTCAGTAAACCTTTCATACTAACCACAGATGCTTCAAACTATGCCCTCGGAGCAGTACTTTCACAAGACGAAATAGGAAAAGATCTACCCATATCTTATGCAAGCAAAGCATTACAAAAACACGACCTTAACAAACCTGAAATAGAAAAAGAATTACTAGCAATTCACTGGGGAATAAACTTCTTTAAACCATATCTATATGGTACCAAGTTTATTGTTCTTACCGACCACAGACCTTTGATATCGTTATTTTCTCATAAAAACCACTCATCAAAGATGACAAAAATAAGGTTAGATTTAAGTGACTATGATTTCGAAATCATATACAAAAAAGGCAAAATAAATACGAACTCCGTCGCGCTCTCAAGGGTACAAATAGACTCAAATATATTAACCCATTAAGTGCCAACGTTCCCAAATGGGACAATCATATTTTTAGCTATAGCGCCTATGGATCACCCTGTGGTAGGTAATCCGTACCGAGAACTATTTTGTAACATCACTAGCTGTCAGTTTAGAGTACCGTTATTTGAATACAACGTACGACCGTGAAGAGAAAGCGTTTAAAGCACCGTGTGAAGTAAAAAGCAAACAAATAAAACTTTTCTGTGAGAATTTATATACAATAAACAGTAAGTATCATATTTTTATTAATTTTTCTAATTAATGCCTATGTACTTATAAAATAAGTAACTAAATAAGTAGAATTATTCTATCGTTTCATAGTACATTGGCATATTTTCTAATGTTCCCAATTGGGAACATTAGTCCAATGAGACTTCAACACAAAATTTAAATTTCTTTCACAGGTCTGTACTATAAAATAATAATACAAGTACAACAAATACATGGGCGGTGTCGACAAATTAGACTGGCATATAAATAAATACAATATCAAAATTAAAGGAAACAATGGTATTTCAGGCTTTTCACTAACTGTATTGATGTGGCTATGTTTAATGCGTATGTTTTATACAATATATCCCATGATAAAATAACGTACTTGAATTTCATCCGGCTAATAAGCTAGAAAATATTTAACTTTATTATCTAAATTATCCGACCCAAAATTACCAGGAAAACCGCCGAGAATTTTAAAAGAAAATAGACTTATTACAAGCCATGTTTTGGAGAGAACAGTATAAGGGAAACAAAAAAGGTGTGCCTTATGTAACCGTAAAGGTGTGCCGCTTGTAACCGTGCGGCACCTGTAAAGGTGTGCCGCTTATAACCGTGGAATGCACGTTGATTGCTTTCCTTTGTATCATAACAGAACGTTGTCCTCTTAAGAACTTTTGTAACACTGAAGTCCCAACGTTCCCATTTGGGAACAAATGAGAATTGCTCAATAAATACAATTCTACGTATTAAAAATACATTTTGATTTTGATAACTTCACAATTTAAGGTGTTATCTTCATCGTCCATATACCAAAAACCGTAAACAAAATTTGGTACTTAATGGGTTAAAACAAATGATACCGAAAGAAAATGATAATAAAGTAAATAAGGCATTAATTATAACTAGAGGCATGAGCAAGAACAATATGCAGAAGAGCAATGAAGAATTAAGCAATGAACAATGCACATCTCAGAAGCCTGATCAACTTCACATATGGGAATGCACTTCAATAAGCGATGTAAGAAATATAAAGAAATTGGAATTTAATACTAGAGAAATTAATGTATACATAGAAGAAAATAAAGTGCACTAAAAGTGCATAAAGTGCATAAAGTTCGAACTAATTTATAGTAAACTACCTCGTTTACTAGATGACGATCCTAACGCAAACATAAAAATATATAGCATCGATAGCTATTCAAAAGAACTACAAACTAGATTAAGATATGCTCTAGACAAGGCACACGAACTATTAATTTCAACAAAGATAAGAGTAAACAATAATAAACAACAAAATTCAAATAAACTACAATTAGATATAGGAGATTTAGTATTGTTAAGAAACATGAATAGGAAAAAGAATCAAGCACCGTACAAAGGTCCTTATAGGATAATAAGCAAAAATGGAGTCAACACTACCATTGAATATAATAATAGTAGAAAAATATTGTAGTACATAACAATATGTTAAAACCATACACAGTAACAACCTAAATCATAATTGTAAACACTTAGCTTTAGAAAAATTGCTGAATTTCATCCCGAATTTTTGTCTTAAAGGTAGGGGTGTAGTGTAACCAACCTCTGGTTCACTTCGCCAACGGTAGAGTGCATTGAGTGAACTTCAAGCTGACACTGCACTAAAGCAAAGAGTATAAATAGTAAAGAGATATTATGACTCAAAGAAGAACAAGATTAGATGTGCCATTATTAGCATGAATACACACCACTCTGCCGCTATCGAAAGGCAGCGCAGCATGGTGAATGTGGTCCAATATGTACACTAACACATAATTTTCACCATATTGTGATTGATAAATTGTTGGTAACTTTTGCTTCGCTCTCGGAGGAAAGTACGGAAGCACTTCAACTTTGCTTTTGTTCTAGTAGAAAAGAAACAAAAAAGTGTACAACAACAAAATGCTTCTGTATGCCCTGAATCCCTTGTAGTTGTTGTTATAAAGCCCAACTCAGCGCTCGTAACAAAGCAATGAATGATCTCCTAATGAGTGAGGGGTACGGAAGATCTTTTTAATGAGTATGAAGGGAGCGGAGGATCCACTTTGCTTCTGTTATTTTGCACTAACAATTCAAGCGAATATGCGTAAGAAGAGATCGATCCATCACTCGCATGCTTAGTAAAGTGTGAAAGAAAGAAACGATCAATTTGTGGAGTACATCGGGCGATGAGAAGAACGGTGCGATTCGTCTGGATATGTTTTAAATTTTGCATTTTAAGGTTTTTGAAAGAAATTTGTCTTTTCCTAGCTTTAGTCTGCTTCTTCTTCGATGTCCAACCTTTGTGAAGCGTTGGCACGATCTTCGTTCCGAGCATAGCGTGCTCTTGAAGAATTCGTATAGGCAGAAGATTTAAGAAGAAGAAGAAATTAGTCGGCATATCTGCATATTTATTACCTTATTCGAGTAAAAATTAAAAGTTAATGAAAGCAAAAATAAAAAATTAGAGAATGGAAATATTTCAGAGAAAATATTTATATTATGTAGCAATTATATTTTTTATGAGTATGAAGAAATCGGAAGATCGACTTTGGGCATGTTATTTTGTAGTAACAACTGAAGTGCTTCTGTCTGACCGTGTATGAATTTACCTTGTTATTGTAGTGTCCAAAACCATTATTAAATTTTTTTTTTAAAAAATTAAAGACTTAAAATTAAATTAAAGACTAAAATGTTTAATATTTATGATTTTAGTTCTATTAAGGAAGCATTATCAATAAAACGAAATATTGGTACAACAATTATATTATAATTTTATATGTACATAAAAAATAACAATTAACAATAACCTAATTTAATAATAAAACTAATTTAAAATACTAAACAGTTTATTATGTCGGCAAAATGTTCCAAAAAACAAAATTCCTTTACTTAATAACGTAACTTCCCTTACTTAAGCGAAAAAAAATCCAAATCAATAGACCGACAGACGTAAGCACCGGAATTGTTATTGCAATTCATTAATTATTTCTCTCACTCCTCATCTAGCATACGATTGCTGCATCGATCAACTCTTCTTACGCATAATCATTTACCAAACAAAAGTTCACCCCGAATTTCTCTGCTGCTATTCGCCGTAGCAGCGCTCTCGACTGCATTGTAATAATGGCACATGAAAATCTGCCGTTAGTCGAAAATTTTGAGTCATAATATCTCTTTACTATTTATACTCTTTGCCGCAGCCAAAGAGTTTAAACAAAGAGTATAAATAGTAAAGAGATATTATGACTCAAAGAAGAACAAGATTAGATGTGCCATTATTAGCATGAATACACACCACTCTGCCGCTATCGAAGGCAGCGCAGCATGGTGAATGTTGTCCAATATTTACACTAAAACATAATTTTCACCATATTGTGATTGATAAATTGTTGGTAACTTTTGCTTCGCTTTCGGAGGAAAGCACGGAAGCACTTCAACTTTGTTTTTGTTGTAGTACAAAAGTAACAAAAAAGTGTACAACAACAAAATGCTTCTGTATGCCCTGAATCCCTTGATAGTTGTTGTTATAAAGAAGAACTCAGCGATCTTCTCAGTGCTCGTAACAAAGCAAAATTGAATGATCTCCTAATGAGTGAGAGTTTCGGAAGATCTTCTTAATGAGTATGAAGGGAGAGGAAGATCGACTTTGCTTTTGTTATTTTGCACTAACAATGCAACCGAATATATGTAAGAAGAGATCGATCCAGAACTCGCATGCCAAGTAAAGTGTGAACGAAAGACACGATCAATTTGTGGAGTACAGCGGGCGATGAGAAGAACGGTGCGATTCGTCTGGATTTGTTTAAAATTTTGCATTTTAAGGTTTTTGAAAGAAACTTTGCTTTTCGTAGCTTTATTCTGCTTATTCTTCGATGTCCAACATTTGTAAAGCGCTGGCACGATCTACGTTGTGAGCATAGCGTGCTGTTGAAGAATTTGTATAGACAGAAGATTTAAGAAGAAGAAGAAATTAGTCGGCATATCTTCACCTTTAATACCTTATTCGAGTAAAAATAAAAAGTTAATGGAAGCAAAAATAAAAGATTAAAGAATGGAAATATTTCAGAGAAAATTTATATTATGTAGCAATTCGAACACATTTTTCATGAGTATGAAGGAATCGGAAGATCGACTTTTATTTGTTATTTTGTACTAACAACTGTAGTGCTGCTGCCTGACCATCTATGTATTTTCCTGTAGTTATTATAGTGTCCAAAACTATTATTAAAATTAAATTAAAGGCTTTTTAATATTTATGATTTTAGTTCTAGTAAGAAAGCATTATCAATAAAACGAAATATTGGTACAACAATTATATTATAATTTTATATGTACATAAAAAATAACAATGAACAATAACCTAATTTAATAATAAACTTAATTTAATACTAAACAGTTTATTATGTCGGCAAAATGTTCCAAAAAACAAAATTCCTTTACTTAATAACTTAACTTCCCTTACTTAAGCGAAAAATAATCCAAATCAAAAGACCGACAGACGTAAGCACCTGAATTGTTATTGCATTTCATCAATTATTTCTCTCACTCCTCATCTAGCATACGATTGCTGCATCGATCAACTCTTCTTACGCATAATCATTTACCAAGTAAAACGAAGTTCACCCCGAATTTCTCTGCTGCTATTCGCCGTAGCAGCGCTCTCGACTGCATTGTAATAATGGAACATGAAAATCTGCCGATAGTCGAAAATTTTTAGTCATAATATCACTTTACTATTTATACTCTTTGACTAAAGTTACTCATTGCACTCAACACTTAAAATCGAATATCGGCCAATGAAAAGAAAGCAACTTAGCGTAAAAAAGAAAGCATGACACTTTCTTTAGAATTAAGTAGGAGTAAGAAATGTAAATAGAATATTGTAATAGTTTAGAATGTAAGAAATAATGTATAAAAGGACGGCAAAAGCCAGAATAAACAGAACTTCTTGTAAGTCTAGCACTGGAAGCAGACACTCTTTTCTTGATCAGAGTAAGTACGGCCTTGTGGCCATATACCATGTTATAGCGGGGTTCGCTTAATAAACCAAACAATAAATAACCAAACAGTACCTATGGTCACAGAAGGAATGTTCTGTTGAGACCTTCCAATTGTTCACTGGGGAGCTTATGCCCTGAGATACAATGGAGAGATCTAAGACTTCCTCCTTATGGCTAGTGATAAAGGTTGGCTCCTTACCCCTATTACATATATATAGATTCTCGCCAAGTATAAAATCAAAAAGCGACTTACCTCTTACATTGGTGTCCGAGCTGCCCCAGATGATATGGTGCGCATTTGCATCACATGCGCTTACCAGCTCCGCCTTACAGAGTTGTGCCGCCGTCACCAAACTTCTGGTAGTGGTTGATGGGGGGTCCGATTCCTCGGATGCCATATAAGTGGACGCCAGCCAGTAGGCGTCGTCTCCAGCCTCCAGCGCTACGGTAGTGATGATCATCTTCATCTTCACTGAAGTTATTTAGAAGAAAACCATTATGTTTATTCTTCAACAGAATACAGGATCTGGGCCTACCTTCACCCCTCCTGTAGCATAGAGTATCCAGTAGGAATATCCAGGAGCCCGTATTTCGCGTACCTGGCCGTCATCGACCCAAGGTACTTGAATTAAGGCACCACATTATCCGAAGTTCCAGGATAATCCGATCACCTCTACCACAGCGTCGTCCAGTTCTGAACCGGAAGAGAGAAGGAGGTCGTTTAATGATGCCAGAGAGAGCTTCTTTGTAATTTCCCCCTCCGATCCCGTCTCGGTATCGTCAGGTTCCACCATCAAGTTGCGCACCCGGCCATATCTCCCCTAATCTACTGATCGCCTTGTAAAGTTCTTGTAAAGTTCATACGACCTCTGATCACGTCGGCGATCAGCTTGACACGACCCTTGTAGTGTATCACACTAGTTACCATGACTACTGGATAAGCGACAGTCTAATTGACCAGCCGTAGTGTGCACGCAGCGTTTCCTGTTGGAGCGTTGACCTCGCTAAGTTCGGCTGCGTGTATGTTAATGCTTTCTGTTTGCTGCCTACACATTTTATCGAGAATGTGACAGAAAATAGTTAGAAATAATATATACAATAATTTAAATACATTGTAATATTGATTGGATCAGCAAAATTCGCTGACCAATCACAGTCTAACTATAAGAAATATGTTTATAATATTTTTAAGTCCGCCCTTTCACATTCACTGTAAAAGGGGCAATATTTTTGGAAATAAAGTCAGAATTAGTTCAGAGCCTGAAAAAGGCAATTCTTATCATTCTCAAGCCCTGGCAATAATCTGTCGGCTTTATAACTCAAAGAAATAAAATCCTTATCTGAGGCCCATTGCATACTCTACCGGCCAGGCCAAAGATTCTATAATCAACTAATATAATTCAACGTAGATAAGACTTGAAGAGGGTACCAGAGTCCTATTACATGGCGATCCTGCGTACTTCGATCCTGGGATCCAACACCTAACACTGGGATCCTGTGCAACAAGAAGCATCAAAAATGATTAGTTCTGGTCAAAGCTACACGGCTGTTCCTGCATATCAATGTCACAGCTAGTCTTCGCGACACTATAATGGAACATGTACCCAAGGGAAATAACTCCAAAGCACCACCTTACAAAGCGTCATCATTGAAGTACTGCCAACCAATGAGACTGAGCATCGATGAATACAAACGACGTCATACGAAGAAATAATATATTCCATTGATCCATACTGTGAAGAAAGGACTACGATTTCAAAATTTGATTTAGTGACGAAAAAAAACCAGGAAGAAAACAGGTCAAGGACCGAAAAAGGAACGCGCAGTTCAAGGAACTAATCTCTGAACTGCAAAAAAATCCATCTACCTGGGAAGTGATGATACAACTTTATCAGAAGCTGTCACAAATTGAGAACCGTGAAGCTAAAAGATCGAGGAAGTAACGAACAACAGAAACCACAACTAAGAAAGATGGGACTAGTGCAGACGAAACATACGTATAACGAACAAATCAACACATATACACTGAACAACATGTACACACAAGATAGTATAATAATAATTTTGTTTCTAATAATAAAAATTAAAAAGCACTGCAAAAATTATGTATTAAGACATATAAATAGAGTTAATGTTGTATGATTAAACAAATACAAAAAATAAAAAAAAACACAATAAATGGAGGAATTACTAAAAATTACAACTAAATTTCTTATAAATTTCAAGAAAAATCCAGATAGATTAAAATCCAATGAACATTTGAACAAAAAGAAACCACAATTTGAAGAGTTAAATGAAATCAGAGAATAAAATAAAAATGAGTAACTTCAATATTGACACAGTAATAAAAGCCATTTCAATTTTTACAGGCTCGTTTAACCTGTCTTTTACCGATACAAGAATCAATGCCCCGATGTAGAAAATTTTTACAGCGTAGGCTATTGGACAACAAATTAGAAGTTCTGCATACTCAGAAAAATTTTAAAAAACTATTTGTAGTGTGTTGCTTTAAAGAAGTTCTGTCCAAAACTTATACAATCATATTTTGTGCATGTGTAAAGCGTTGAGAGAGGTTGTTTTGCGGAAAAATTCTCTCTGCGCGGTACACTGAGAAGATTGTTGTTTTGGCTTGTTAAACTTTAAATCATACAAATGATTTTTGTGAATATGCGTAAGAAGAGTTGAATCATCCAGCACTCGGTTGCCAGATAAAGTGTGAAAGAAAGAATCGAGGAATTTGTTACGTACAGCGGGCGATGAGAAGAACGGTGCAATTCGTCTTCGTTTTGTTCTTTCACAATAACAAAACATGTACAGTCGTCCGTCCGCCGAACAAACAGATTTGCTTTCAATTTTACATTTTATGGCTTTTGAATGAAATTTTGCTTTTTCTAGCTTCGTTCTGCTACCGTTTCGGTGTCTAAAGCGCTTTGTAAAGCGCTGGCACGATCTACGTTCCGAGCATAGCGTGCGGTTGAAGAATTTGTATAGGCATTGTATATATATTTTAGTCGGCATATCAATTCATTGAATACGTTATACGGGTAAGACTAAAAAGTTAATGAAGTCAAATTATGGAAATATTTCAGAGGAAGTCTATTTTTTACATTTATTTACATATATTTATTACATGTCTATTTATTTTCATTAATTGACTCCACTTAGGATGTTATGGCTTGTAGCTACAGATATATATTTATGCATACCATATAATTGATGAAACGAGTAATTTTCAATAAGTAAATATTTAAAAAGTAAAAAGTAGTCGATGGAAATAAATCAATTAATTAATCACAAATTACACTTAATCAAATTTTATAATATTACAATTTTACTAAATCAAATCACTCAAAATCACACACAATTACAATTAGACGATATGTGAAGTCGTCTTCTAAAAATCTTTTCTGTCAACACAAAAATATTTCCGTACAACATTATTATAATTATTATTATATTATAATTAAATTAATTCTTATTTGTTAGACTGTTTTTACTCGTTTCATCAATTATATTTTATGCATAAATGTATAACTGTACTACAAACCACAACGGCCTAGCTCGAGTTAAAATAAAAAGACAGGTAATAAATAAATACTTCCTCTGAAATATTTTCATAATTTGACTTCATTAACTTTTTAGTCTTACCCGTATAAGGTATTCAATGAATTGATATGCCGACTAAAATATATGTACAATGCCCATACAAATTCTTTAACAGCACGCTATGCTCGGAACGTAGATCGTGCCAGCGCTTTACAAAGCTTAGACACTGAAACAGTAGCAGAACAAAGCTAGAAAAAGCAAAATTTCATTCAAAAGCCATAAAATGTAAAATTGAAAGCAAATCTGTTTGTTCGGTGGACGGACGGCTGTACATGTTTTGTTATTGTGAAAGAACAAAACGAAGACGAATTGCACCGTTCTTCTCATCGCCCACAGTACGTAACAAATTCCTCGATTCTTTCTTTCACACTTTATCTGGCAACCGAGTGCTGGATGATTCAACTCTTCTTACGCATATTCACATACGAAGTCATACAGAATTCAACAACCTTATAAGCATCAAACATTATCAAACGCAGTTTGAGTCCAACCAATCGGTATGTCCCTGATCGATGTCGCTAATGTTGAAAATTTCTCTGCGTTGAATTCGCCTTTGTAATCTCTTCATGATACTCGTTGCTATACGTTTATTTTACAGCCATTGTTATTTGCCAAAAGGGTTTGTGCATAAGATACAAATTTTAGTGATGGTAGACGAAAATATTACAGTTGTGGTTAATTTCAATTAATGAAAACCTTATAAATTTGTTTTTTTGGCAACAAACGTTTCCAAAATATAGAATAAACTTGGCAAATTATATGTAGATTGATATATGTGCTATTGTATATTATTTCGTAGCAAAAAATTGTTTTTCTCTTTTTGGTAGTTTGCAACCATGAAGCAAATGGTAAACAAAGACAGTTTCAATTCCACGCGGAGAATTGAGCAATCTTAAAATGCTTTTATACAATGTTTTTAAACATACAAATGTTTTTAAACAAACACTTACATAAAAAATAAAACACACACTGCATTTTTATTTTGTACGTTGAGTTGTGCGCGAAAATATGGACTCTGTCGATTAATTTTTGGTTGTGGAAATTTCGTGAATTTTGCTTCCTTTTCTAGAATCATTATAAAAATCATCAATTTCATATATGTAGCTACAAATAACTAAAAAAAATTATATAAAGCATAAATACGAAGTCCAGCTTTATATTGTGCACTAGATTAATTTATGTTTTGTATGAGACGACAACTAAAAAGCACTAGTCTTATTTAAGACGATAATCGTCTCTAAATCGTCTCTTAGAATACCTCAAGACGACCAAAGTTTACGTCGTTGACGATTGAGAGACGATTTTTAAGACGACCGTGACTCTTGGAACAACGAGCATATATTCGTAAAGAGATTGCATGAAACATTTGTTGCCGGCAACATTTGTGATTTCGTGCGTAAAGATTAGGGCAGCTGTTAATTAGCAGGACTTAGCGCTGTAAACAAACGCCAGCTCTGTAAAGCAGGAAACCGAAGATGAAAACGAACTTCGTTACAGAGTACAAAAATTCTTTTGTATTCTGCGCTGGTAGCAAAGCAAAATTGAATGCTCTACTAATGAGTGAGTGGTTCGGAAAATCGTTTTTAATGAGTATGAGGGGTTCGGAAGATCGACTTTGCTTCTGTTATTTTGCACTAACAATGCTAGCGACTATGATGAAGTGTGAAAGAAAGAATGGATCAATTCGTGGAGTACAGCGGGTGATGAGAAGAACGGTGCGATTCGTCTTCTTTTGCTTCTCTTACAATAACAAACCAAGTGAAGCTGTCCGTCCGTCTGAATTTGTTTTAAATTTTTCATTTCATGGTTTTTGAAAGAATTTTGCTTTTCGTAACTTGGTTCTGCTTCTTTTTCGATGTCCAAGCTTTGTAAAGCGCTGGCACGATCTACGTTCCGAGCATAGCGGAAATTATGGAAATATTTACATTATATGTGTGTGGTAATACAAACTATGATTTTAAAGAAATCTTTAAGGAAATGATTTTAAAGAAATCTTTTACTTTAGGCCATTATCATCGATTTCATTAGTAAAATTAATAAACAACATTTTTTCAAAACTTATTAAGTAATATTATATAAACTACATATATATGAAGCTAAGTATTTTCCAAAAGTCTCCTTGTGGATTTCAGCTCGTCGTCTTACTGAACTTATCAAATTTGTGCGAATGCGTGCAACTTTAATGAAAAATATGCCATATGTTTTTAATTTTATAATAGCTGCTAATAGACAAATCTACATAAAAATAAAATATTTATTAAAGTTTAAATTGTGTTTTATTTTCGTATTTTAATATGAATTCTATTATACAACATATACAGTACATAATATTTAATTTACATGTTACCTAATAATAACTAATAATTAAAAATAAATTATATTTACATTTGATTTCAATTTAATTTTAGTTTAACTTAAATTTATAATTTTGTTAAAGTATTTATTATTTTAATTAAACTGAACTCTAATTTTAATGGACCCTTAGGACAAATCATAATCTTATTTATCTACAAGTCTTTGCATCTTAGCATTAGCTATTTTCGTTGTTTTAGTTCTTTTTAATTCGAATTTCTTTCTTGCTTCTTCGGCAACTAATTTTTCTTTTAACCATCTCGCATTTTTTCGAATTAAAACCGTAATCAAATGTTGCAAAATACTCTACCTATGCTTGTAACAACTTCCGTCTATATTAAACCAATCTGGTGATGAAATATTTGTTTTCTTTATGCATTCATCTATAATTTTTTGCTTCAGATTTTTCCCATGGCAATATGCTTCAAAGATATTTTTGTGTACCTCAAAATGCTGCTTACATATTTCGAAGAAGTCGTCTGAGGGATTTAGTAAGAGAAGCTTTTTATCACTAAAATTTTTTGTACTGATAAAGGATTCAGAATCTATTGAAAATGTTTCTAATTTTATTAAATGTTCTTCGCAGTTACTGCAATTAAACTGTCTACTTAATTTCACCCTTAACCCGTAACCCACAAAATAACGGCCGACGGACAATTCCAATGATGTGAGGAGATTGGTAGTGAAGCTGGGAGTTGTATCAGTTGTATCAGTTATATCTTCAGTCCCCAATTCAGACAGAGTAGTGATGGGTTCTGAATTGCTCGTTTGTTGTATTGGATTGAAATTCCATTCTAACATCAAATCATCATCATTCTCACAATTTGTGTTTCGGCCGTGATAATGATGAGTCATTAACTTCATTGATAAAATTCTGGCGGAAAGAAATTGAACTTCTCTCACAGAAGGATTTATATTACTACCTAACTTCGACCTTAAAATCGAAAAAAAATTTTCTAGTGAATCTTGATTTAATCTTCCAAGCATAATAAATGAATGCTTTGGGTCCGTAAAAAGATCTTTAATCAAACAAAGCATGGATTGCAAACTGAACTTCAGACCTTCAATGCAATGATTTTGCTTCTTCAAAGGAAGTTTCAATGTATCCAAAAATGATATAAAGTTAATTATTTTTTCGATTTTGGGGCCATTCCTCGTTACAGGGTGTTTGTTAAAATTTTTATCACTAAAGTTTTTGCTGTCGCAATAGTCGAAACCGTCATTGCAGTTTTTTATAAAATGGAAAGTAGCTTTGGCATTCGCTATATTTTCTGGTTTTTTTAAAAGGTTTTTGTCCATGCAGTGTCGAATTGCCAAAGCTACCGCATTGCTTAGCGTTTGCACGGCCAATCCCACCCTCATTTTATCAAATAACTTGGGATATATATGCATATCCGTAATTTTTGGCATCATTCTCAGAGTACTAGATTTGTCTATCTCATAGACTTCTTTTAGTACTGCCCAACTAGCAATACCCTCATTTGTTGTAATATCATTAGCTAGCAATGTGTTACGCAGACTTTTAAATAAATGACAGTAGTCAAACATTATAAATATTTTTTTGTCATGAAATATAAAATAGTTTCTCTGGAACTATTCTGTCAACTTTCTGAAACAAGTTACATTAGGACCACCTTGATCAGCAATAATTGCTCTTAGATTTAATCCGCAATCTAACACAGACGACACCACGCTAAGTAGTGTTGGCATCAGTTCTTCAGCTGAAATTAAATATTATTAAAATAAAATTAATTTAAATAAATTAACAATAAGTATAGACAATAATTAAAGTAAATTAATTAAAAGTATTACGTTCAGCTAAACTAAACCACTTAAAAAAGTTTGATTTTCAATTCCATTTGTTCAATGATTAAACCAGATCGAGTACCGGTTATGAATTAACCGGACAATAATAGACTATTTTCTTTGTATGAAATTACATTAGTGGGAGTAATTTTCTAATATTACTTACAATTCATGCTTCCAGCGGTGCAATAAAAGCTATGCACATATTTCCAGTTTTCAAATATCCCTCGTATCATAAATACAATAAGTTTATTTGCAAGGATTTTTCTCCGATTTCCTCCTCCTAAGTCAACAAATCCATCGATATTTATTTATTTGTTTATTTAATAATTAAAACTAAGCCATAGGCTTTATAGTTTACATAACATTTTGGTAAATAATAAATAAATGATTAAATACATAGCAAAGTAAAATATATTACTGTTGATTTTTTAGGAATTGAAGAATTTTGATTCTTGTTAAATGAATTGAATCAGAGAAGGTGATGTTGCAATTAACATAGTTGAAGTCGGCACAAGCATTCCTAAGTGGTTCGTGCTGGAGATAGTTTGATCGACAGAAACTCAGTTGTAGAAATTGAGGTCTTCTGGCTACACGGCGAGCTACATTAATATTGATGTTAGACAGAAGATAAGGATTGTCAATATGGCCATAAAGTAGTTTCAGCACAAAAATTGCATTCAACATAATTCTCCGATGAGCTAAAGACGGAAGATTAATGAGTTCCAATCGATAATTATAAGATGGTAAGTTCTGCAAATCGTTCCGGTAGATATTTCGTAAGCAAAAGAGTAGAAATTGCTTTTGAACTGACTCGATTTGAGAAATATAACAGTTGTAGTTAGGACACCACACAGGTGAGGCATATTCCAATATAGGACGAACCAAAGAGGTATATAGAATCCGCGTTACTTGTGGCTCCATAAATTCTTTGGCCCACCGTTTAATGAATCCCAAAATGCTATAAGCCTTATTAGTTATGCGGTTGATGTGTATATGAAATCTGAGTTTTTGGTCCATAGTAATACCAAGATCATCCATATGCTCAAGAGAATCCAAATAGTGGCCTCCAATAGAATAGTTGACATTAATGTGGGCCGCACGATAAAAAGTCATTTGCTTGCATTTGGAAAGATTCAGCTTCATACAGTTCAAATTACACCACATGACTAAGTTGTCCAGGTCATTTTGAAGCAATAACGTATCCGTTTTATTTTTGAATGAAAGAAAAATTTTTAGATCATCTGCGAACATCAGCGTGTTACTGTTATGTATAACCGTGGGTAGGTCGTCAATGAAAATTAAGAATAATAAAGGTCCTAAGTGGCTACCTTGAGGGACACCGGAAGTAACAGGAATTGCTCTTGATTTTCTATTGTTTAGGAACACCATCTGCGTGCGACCTTGAAGGTAGGAGGCAATCCATTTTAACAAATTTTGTGGAAATCCGAACAATTTCAGCTTTAACAGTAGTAGCTTATGATTCACAACATCAAAGGCCTTAGCAAAATCCGTGTAGATAACATCCGTTTGATTGCCATATTTGAAATTATTAATTGTACGGAAGACGAAGTTCAATAGATTTGTAGTAGTTGACATACCCGGGCGAAAACCATGTTGAACAGGAGATAAAGCTGCATTCACTTGACGCGCAATTTGGTGAGTTATTATCTTTTCGAATAGTTTGGGCAGAGCACTTAACTTGGCAATACCTCGATAATGGGTTATATTTGATCTATTACCAGATTTATGCAAAGGAATGATGTATGAGGTCTTCCATGCGGCTGGGAAGTAACCGGTGCGTATGGATTGATCAAATATTGCTGTAATCGGAATTACCAATTCGCTTGCACAGTGTTTTAGGATGCAAGAAGGTAGATTATCTGGACCAGGGTTATAGGTACTCTTAAGATCCATCAGAAATTCGAGAACGACATTTTCATCAATAATTGGATGATCAATGTTCCCACAACTTATGGAATATGGATAGAATCCAGAATCAAACTCCAATTGGGAATAAGTTGAGCTAAAGAATTTCGCAAACAATTCGCATATTGAATCTGCATCGCTAGCTTGGTTATCTTCAAATTTCATCACGGTTGGAAGTATATCGCTCCTCCGCTTAGAATTTATAAAGCTCCAAAAGTAGTTAGGATCAGATTTTAGTTTAAGTTTCATTCTTAATAGATAATTATTGTACGACTGCTTGCAAGCTATCTGATATCTATTTCGTATTGACGCATATTTAACAAAGCTGTCTGTTGTATGAAGATTACAGTGAATTTTATAAAATTTTGATTTTAGATTCCTTAGGGTGCGAACCTCCTTGGAAAACCATGTTGGATATAAGATGCTAGATACCTTTCGTTTCTCTACCGATAGTTTGAAACCGTCGTGAAGAATTTGGTTGAACTGAGCAACAGCATAATCCAGGCACGATTTGGTAGATGTCACGCTAAGTGATGATGCAAAGCTCCAGCTTACACCCCTTAAATAATTTTTCAGGTATACATAATTAGTCTTTTTGAAATAAAAGACAGTTTGTTGCACCATCAAGTTTCCAGGAGGTGGTAGATGCTTATTACAATTTTTAACACATAAATTCAATTCCAAGGCTGGATGATGAAAATCTTCAGGTAACAGGAGAGGGGTCGAACGATGTACTTCAACAATGTCCTTATCGTCAGTAAATATTAAGTCCAGCATACGGTTATTTGGGTTTCGAATATTATTTATCTGATATAAACCAGTAGAGGATAAGTTGTTCAAGAAATCAAAATTCGCGAAACCATATGTTGACGGTAATAAGACAGCCGGGTCATCAGTACTTTCCCAAAAGACACGAGGTATATTAAAGTCTCCCAATACAAGTAAACGATCATCAGGTAACATTCTGTTTACTAGTGAAGATATGCAATACGAGTGCAAGTTATAAGTCGTTTCACTAGAATTCGGTGGGATATAGGAGCAGGTGATGTAGAAGGATAATAGCTCAGATTTAACATACACACAACAGAACTCGATCTCCGAGTCTATATCAAAGTGCACTTCCTCTGAGAAATACGACGATTTAACAGCAATTAAAACACCTCCACCTCTTGACAATTGTGTTGAACAAGAATTTCTGTCCTTCCGAAATACAACAAATTGGTTAGAGAATATTTCCAGATTTTGTACATCAGTTTTAAGCCATGTTTCAGTAAATGCAACAATTTCATAATCCAGACCAAAACTCATAGTATGAATATCTTTTAATTTAGTATTAATGCCACGTACGTTTTGATAAAAAATATTCAAATTATCGGTTAGAAACGAGTGGCTTAGTTTTTTGATGAAATGTTTTTATGTAGGTTACCATTATATCGTGGCAATGAGGTATTTCTTCTAGGTTCGAATAAATGAACAACGGCATTATCTGGCCAGAAGTTAGATTTAAGTACTTGACTTGTTAAGTGATCCGGTAAGTAAATTCTAAATGAAGATATAGTTCTCGGGTTATTAAATTTGTATTTAACAACAGATATACTCGTATCATTGAAGCCTAGCTTTGAAGTGATGTAGTTACGAATATCTTCGATTGTAGTATCAGCAGCAAATCGGGAGGCAAAGATAGATTTTCTCGGCTGAATCACCACAAGCTTCTTAACCGGTTCAATACCCTGAGCAGAGGTCCCAGCCTGTACGTTTAGTAGGCCATTATCTATTGGCCCCGATGGAGAACTACTAGATCCGCCAACAGAATTGAGTAGCGTTTCCGTGGTTATTGTCCTGGAAGCATTCGCACTGTCAGCCGGGCCATGCACAGCAATAGCATCTCGCGATTGTGTCTCAGAAGAGATCGAGGGAGTCAATAAATTAGGGGGTGTATCACCAGGTATGACAGGGCTCAGAAGATTAATCAACTGAGTAGGTTGAGTTAATAATGGTGGCAACGGCTTAGCCAAAGCGGGAGGAATTGGCAAGGGATTGTTATCTGCGCACTCTCGAGCATTGCATAGAGCCACCTGTGAGCGAGTTCGTTTCCGTTTAGGCGAAGCATCATCAATAAGTTTAAAGTTTTTAAAAAGTTGTTCGTATTTTACAAGCTTAGAACGAATTGCGGAGAAATCTTTATCAATGTCTTGAAAATTTAAACGTGCTTGACGTAATAATTTTATTATGTCAACTTCAATTGATCGACACTGCCGACAAGACCAGCGTAAACCACCGTCAACGCCAATCATATCAGCTATTTTGCCCGTTAACCCCGCACATTTAACGTGAAGTTCCGCATCACACATCCAGCAGAACACGAAGCGTTCAGAATCACCCCGTATTTTGCAGCCTTTCAAGTTACACGCCATTGTATATTTATATTACGAAACAAAATACTTTCGCGTAATAATCCACGAACTTAAAAAGTTATTAGTACTTCAGTTCTTTCGTGTTATAAAAAGATTTTATTTTAATGATTGGATATAGATTTTAGTATTATAGATTTTAGTTTTCTAGTTTATAACTTTATACTCAAATCAAAATAGTTGGTGAAAAAGTAATAGGTTGTGAATACCCTGAATCAACAACACAAGTAATTGCAGTTTGACATGCACTAGACACTCTCAGAGCGCGAAGAAACAGCACTTTTATCAAAACTTCTCACTCTCAGCGCGCACTTTTAGCAACAGCTTCGCTACCAAACCGGTTTAGAGAATAATATTTTATGCAAATTATTGTTTTATATGTAATTCGTTATATTATGCAAATAAAGATTTAGTCTTCAAAAAATCAATGATCGACCGCGAAGAATCACAAAATTTATAAAAAACCAATAGAAACAGTTCTGAAGAAAATTTAACAATAAAATGCAAAATAATAGAGAAATTTTTAGGAGCAAAACCAAAACACGACCGTTTGTTATGCGAACACTGCGAATGAATATGATCTGTAGTTGAATTATATTCAAGCTCCTTTCTAATTATGACTTCGTCAAACAAAAGAATACAATTTTTGGACTGCGACTTCATTTCACCAACCAAGTTTTTAAAATAAGTTATTATGTTTTCGTTTATTCCTGGAAGGATTATCTTTAGTGGGCGCCACCTCCACAACGACGTCAAACATGGCATATTGAATTCCAAACTCTGGCGGCAAAATTCGTATGCTTTTGATGATTGAAAATTAACTATCTGGAAAAGGTTTCTTTGGTCAGCAGTATATTCACGAATTTTGATGCTGCTAGTTATCAACTTAGCGAACATTACAGCCGAGTGACTAGCAGAATTTGAGGGTATTATTACTTTATCATTACGTTTAGATTCCTCCTTAAGTTTTTCAATTTTTTCCTCCAAACTTTCAATTTTGTCCTTAAGAAATTGTATTTCTGATTGTTTAAAAAGGATCTCCGAATTTGCCGTTCGTTTTAAGTCTATAAATGTTTTTCTATAAAAATCTGCTAGTTTGCAGAACTTATGGCAATTTTCACAAGCTTGTTCTTCTACTATATTAAAATAATTCGAGTCCAAAATATCAATATCATCATTGTACGGAATAACATCTTGGACTCTATGTTTAGGAAAAGCGTTTTTCTTCAGCTTTTTTTGCAAGACAAACTTTGAGTCAAAATACCGCCCACAAATTCTTAAATTTTTTAGCGTTTGCGCATTGTTTTGCAAATTGCAAGCCTCAATCCAAGCTTGGCGTTCATTTGGAATAGTTGGGAATGAGTATAGAGTACACTGGCTTGAATCGCTTAAACACCCAATTACAGCGCACCTTCTAGAATTTATTTTTTCTTTTAATACTGGTAGGTTCAAAGCCTCGTTTTCGTGCCCTTTTTTAAATAAACAGATACATAACAGATAAACATGCCTTAATTGTTACTTATAAATTAAAAATTAACATATTCGATTAAAAATAATAATAATAATAATAAATTTAATTTTCTACTTACCAAGATTCATAGTTGGAATTGATCCAAGGATTAATTTTCGCATTCCAATACAGGATTGGTCAAAGTGGCGGCTACAAATTCTTGAAGAATTTTCTAACACAGCATTTGTGATTTTCAGATTTTCACACCAAATTTTTTGTAGTTGGGTATCTTTTTCAGGAAAGCGGCACATATGAATATCTGTGGAGGTTTTGCCTTCACAATTATCTACAATACACCTTTTCTTCCAATTCATTTTAGAGAAAACAATTCACGGCAATCAAAATCAAAATCGGGGGTCAACAAGAAGTCCAGTAGGTCAAAATTCAAATAAAAATTCAAACAATCAGAGAATCATAAATCGAAAAACACGCAAAACACTTGGAACTTTACTCTGTCGCAATTAGACACAAAGAGAAATAATATTCTCTTGTTAGCTGTCGTTTAACCAAATTTACTGACAAATTGAATTTACCGTTAGGTGTACAAATGTAAAAATACACTAGCGTACAAATCAAGGATCGCTAGGGAACACAGACCACTCACCACAATAAAATTAAATTAATATTAAATATTGAAATCAACTTAAAGTCATTTCGAAATATTATTAAAATACAAAAATAAAACACAATTTAAACTTATTATTTCCATAATTTGACTTCATTAACTTTTTAGTCTTACCCGTATAAGGTATTCAATGAATTGATATGCCGACTAAAATATATGTACAATGCCCATACAAATTCTTTAACAGCACGTTATGCTCGGAACGTAGATCGTGCCAGCGCTTTACAAAGCTTAGACACTGAAACAGTAGCAGAACAAAGCTAGAAAAAGCAAAATTTCATTCAAAAGCCATAAAATGTAAAATTGAAAGCAAATCTGTTTGTTCGGTGGACGGACGGCTGTACATGTTTTGTTATTGTGAAAGAACAAAACGAAGACGAATTGCACCGTTCTTCTCATCGCCCACAGTACGTAACAAATTCCTCGATTCTTTCTTTCACACTTTATCTGGCAACCGAGTGCTGGATGATTCAACTCTTCTTACGCATATTCACATACGAAGTCATACAGAATTCAACAACCTTATAAGCATCAAACATTATCAAACGCAGTTTGAGTCCAACCAATCGGTATGTCCCTGATCGATGTCGCTAATGTTGAAAATTTCTCTGCGTTGAATTCGCCTTTGTAATCTCTTCATGATACTCGTTGCTATACGTTTATTTTACAGCCATTGTTATTTGCCAAAAGGGTTTGTGCATAAGATACAAATTTTAGTGATGGTAGACGAAAATATTACAGTTGTGGTTAATTTCAATTAATGAAAACCTTATAAATTTGTTTTTTTGGCAACAAACGTTTCCAAAATATAGAATAAACTTGGCAAGTTATATGTAGATTGATATATGTGCTATTGTATATTATTTCGTAGCAAAAAATTGTTTTTCTCTTTTTGGTAGTTTGCAACCATGAAGCAAATGGTAAACAAAGACAGTTTCAATTCCAAAATAAAACACACACTGCATTTTTATTTTGTACGTTGAGTTGTGCGCGAAAATATGGACTCTGTCGATTAATTTTTGGTTGTGGAAATTTCGTGAATTTTGCTTCCTTTTCTAGAATCATTATAAAAATCATCAATTTCATATATGTAGCTACAAATAACTAAAAAAAATTATATAAAGCATAAATACGAAGTCCAGCTTTATATTGTGCACTAGATTAATTTATGTTTTGTATGAGACGACAACTAAAAAGCACTAGTCTTATTTAAGACGATAATCGTCTCTAAATCGTCTCTTAGAATACCTCAAGACGACCAAAGTTTACGTCGTTGACGATTGAGAGACGATTTTTAAGACGACCGTGACTCTTGGAACAACGAGCATATATTCGTAAAGAGATTGCATGAAACATTTGTTGCCGGCAACATTTGTGATTTCGTGCGTAAAGATTAGGGCAGCTGTTAATTAGCAGGACTTAGCGCTGTAAACAAACGCCAGCTCTGTAAAGCAGGAAACCGAAGATGAAAACGAACTTCGTTACAGAGTACAAAAATTCTTTTGTATTCTGCGCTGGTAGCAAAGCAAAATTGAATGCTCTACTAATGAGTGAGTGGTTCGGAAAATCGTTTTTAATGAGTATGAGGGGTTCGGAAGATCGACTTTGCTTCTGTTATTTTGCACTAACAATGCTAGCGACTATGATGAAGTGTGAAAGAAAGAATGGATCAATTCGTGGAGTACAGCGGGTGATGAGAAGAACGGTGCGATTCGTCTTCTTTTGCTTCTCTTACAATAACAAACCAAGTGAAGCTGTCCGTCCGTCTGAATTTGTTTTAAATTTTTCAATTCATGGTTTTTGAAAGAATTTTGCTTTTTTTGTAAAGCGCTGGCACGATCTACGTTCCGAGCATAGCGGAAATTATGGAAATATTTACATTATATGTGTGTGGTAATACAAACTATGATTTTAAAGAAATCTTTAAGGAAATGATTTTAAAGAAATCTTTTACTTTAGGCCATTATCACCGATTTCATTAGTAAAATTAATAAACAACATTTTTTCAAAACTTATTAAGTAATATTATATAAACTACATATATATGAAGCTAAGTATTTTCCAAAAGTCTCCTTGTGGATTTCAGCTCGTCGTCTTACTGAACTTATCAAATTTGTGCGAATGCGTGCAACTTTAATGAAAAATATGCCATATGTTTTTAATTTTATAATAGCTGCTAATAGACAAATCTACATAAAAATAAAATATTTATTAAAGTTTAAATTGTGTTTTATTTTCGTATTTTAATATGAATTCTATTATACAACATATACAGTACATAATATTTAATTTACATGTTACCTAATAATAACTAATAATTAAAAATAAATTATATTTACATTTGATTTCAATTTAATTTTAGTTTAACTTAAATTTATAATTTTGTTAAAGTATTTATTATTTTAATTAAACTGAACTCTAATTTTAATGGACCCTTAGGACAAATCATAATCTTATTTATCTACAAGTCTTTGCATCTTAGCATTAGCTATTTTCGTTGTTTTAGTTCTTTTTAATTCGAATTTCTTTCTTGCTTCTTCGGCAACTAATTTTTCTTTTAACCATCTCGCATTTTTTCGAATTAAAACCGTAATCAAATGTTGCAAAATACTATACCTATGCTTGTAACAACTTCCGTCTATATTAAACCAATCTGGTGATGAAATATTTGTTTTCTTTATGCATTCATCTATAATTTTTTGCTTCAGATTTTTCCCATGGCAATATGCTTCAAAGATATTTTTGTGTACCTCAAAATGCTGCTTACATATTTCGAAGAAGTCGTCTGAGGGATTTAGTAAGAGAAGCTTTTTATCACTAAAATTTTTTGTACTGATAAAGGATTCAGAATCTATTGAAAATGTTTCTAATTTTATTAAATGTTCTTCGCAGTTACTGCAATTAAACTGTCTACTTAATTTCACCCTTAACCCGTAACCCACAAAATAACGGCCGACGGACAATTCCAATGATGTGAGGAGATTGGTAGTGAAGCTGGGAGTTGTATCAGTTGTATCAGTTATATCTTCAGTCCCCAATTCAGACAGAGTAGTGATGGGTTCTGAATTGCTCGTTTGTTGTATTGGATTGAAATTCCATTCTAACATCAAATCATCATCATTCTCACAATTTGTGTTTCGGCCGTGATAATGATGAGTCATTAACTTCATTGATAAAATTCTGGCGGAAAGAAATTGAACTTCTCTCACAGAAGGATTTATATTACTACCTAACTTCGACCTTAAAATCGAAAAAAAATTTTCTAGTGAATCTTGATTTAATCTTCCAAGCATAATAAATGAATGCTTTGGGTCCGTAAAAAGATCTTTAATCAAACAAAGCATGGATTGCAAACTGAACTTCAGACCTTCAATGCAATGATTTTGCTTCTTCAAAGGAAGTTTCAATGTATCCAAAAATGATATAAAGTTAATTATTTTTTCGATTTTGGGGCCATTCCTCGTTACAGGGTGTTTGTTAAAATTTTTATCACTAAAGTTTTTGCTGTCGCAATAGTCGAAACCGTCATTGCAGTTTTTTATAAAATGGAAAGTAGCTTTGGCATTCGCTATATTTTCTGGTTTTTTTAAAAGGTTTTTGTCCATGCAGTGTCGAATTGCCAAAGCTACCGCATTGCTTAGCGTTTGCACGGCCAATCCCACCCTCATTTTATCAAATAACTTGGGATATATATGCATATCCGTAATTTTTGGCATCATTCTCAGAGTACTAGATTTGTCTATCTCATAGACTTCTTTTAGTACTGCCCAACTAGCAATACCCTCATTTGTTGTAATATCATTAGCTAGCAATGTGTTACGCAGACTTTTAAATAAATGACAGTAGTCAAACATTATAAATATTTTTTTGTCATGAAATATAAAATAGTTTCTCTGGAACTATTCTGTCAACTTTCTGAAACAAGTTACATTAGGACCACCTTGATCAGCAATAATTGCTCTTAGATTTAATCCGCAATCTAACACAGACGACACCACGCTAAGTAGTGTTGGCATCAGTTCTTCAGCTGAAATTAAATATTATTAAAATAAAATTAATTTAAATAAATTAACAATAAGTATAGACAATAATTAAAGTAAATTAATTAAAAGTATTACGTTCAGCTAAACTAAACCACTTAAAAAAGTTTGATTTTCAATTCCATTTGTTCAATGATTAAACCAGATCGAGTACCGGTTATGAATTAACCGGACAATAATAGACTATTTTCTTTGTATGAAATTACGGTAGTGGGAGTAATTTTCTAATATTACTTACAATTCATGCTTCCAGCGGTGCAATAAAAGCTATGCACATATTTCCAGTTTTCAAATATCCCTCGTATCATAAATACAATAAGTTTATTTGCAAGGATTTTTCTCCGATTTCCTCCTCCTAAGTCAACAAATCCATCGATATGATCTGTAGTTGAATTATATTCAAGCTCCTTTCTAATTATGACTTCGTCAAACAAAAGAATACAATTTTTGGACTGCGACTTCATTTCACCAACCAAGTTTTTAAAATAAGTTATTATGTTTTCGTTTATTCCTGGAAGGATTATCTTTAGTGGGCGCCACCTCCACAACGACGTCAAACATGGCATATTGAATTCCAAACTCTGGCGGCAAAATTCGTATGCTTTTGATGATTGAAAATTAACTATCTGGAAGAGGTTTCTTTGGTCAGCAGTATATTCACGAATTTTGATGCTGCTAGTTATCAACTTAGCGAACATTACAGCCGAGTGACTAGCAGAATTTGAGGGTATTATTACTTTATCATTACGTTTAGATTCCTCCTTAAGTTTTTCAATTTTTTCCTCCAAACTTTCAATTTTGTCCTTAAGAAATTGTATTTCTGATTGTTTAAAAAGGATCTCCGAATTTGCCGTTCGTTTTAAGTCTATAAATGTTTTTCTATAAAAATCTGCTAGTTTGCAGAACTTATGGCAATTTTCACAAGCTTGTTCTTCTACTATATTAAAATAATTCGAGTCCAAAATATCAATATCATCATTGTACGGAATAACATCTTGGACTCTATGTTTAGGAAAAGCGTTTTTCTTCAGCTTTTTTTGCAAGACAAACTTTGAGTCAAAATACCGCCCACAAATTCTTAAATTTTTTAGCGTTTGCGCATTGTTTTGCAAATTGCAAGCCTCAATCCAAGCTTGGCGTTCATTTGGAATAGTTGGGAATGAGTATAGAGTACACTGGCTTGAATCGCTTAAACACCCAATTACAGCGCACCTTCTAGAATTTATTTTTTCTTTTAATACTGGTAGGTTCAAAGCCTCGTTTTCGTGCCCTTTTTTAAATAAACAGATACATAACAGATAAACATGCCTTAATTGTTACTTATAAATTAAAAATTAACATATTCGATTAAAAATAATAATAATAATAATAAATTTAATTTTCTACTTACCAAGATTCATAGTTGGAATTGATCCAAGGATTAATTTTCGCATTCCAATACAGGATTGGTCAAAGTGGCGGCTACAAATTCTTGAAGAATTTTCTAACACAGCATTTGTGATTTTCAGATTTTCACACCAAATTTTTTGTAGTTGGGTATCTTTTTCAGGAAAGCGGCACATATGAATATCTGTGGAGGTTTTGCCTTCACAATTATCTACAATACACCTTTTCTTCCAATTCATTTTAGAGAAAACAATTCACGGCAATCAAAATCAAAATCGGGGGTCAACAAGAAGTCCAGTAGGTCAAAATTCAAATAAAAATTCAAACAATCAGAGAATCATAAATCGAAAAACACGCAAAACACTTGGAACTTTACTCTGTCGCAATTAGACACAAAGAGAAATAATATTCTCTTGTTAGCTGTCGTTTAACCAAATTTACTGACAAATTGAATTTACCGTTAGGTGTACAAATGTAAAAATACACTAGCGTACAAATCAAGGATCGCTAGGGAACACAGACCACTCACCACAATAAAATTAAATTAATATTAAATATTGAAATCAACTTAAAGTCATTTCGAAATATTATTAAAATACAAAAATAAAACACAATTTAAACTTTAATAAATATTTTATTTTTATATAGATTTGTCTATTAGCAGCTATTATAAAATTAAAAACATATGGCATATTTTTCATTAAAGTTGCACGCATTCGCACAAATTTGATAAGTTCAGTAAGACGACGAGCTTCGAAAAAGAACAGAACAAAGTTACAAAAAGCAAGATTTCTTTCAAAAACCCTAAAATGCAAAATTTAAAGCAAACCCAGACGGACGGACACCCGCACACGGTTTGTTATTGTAGAGAAGCAAAAGAACAATTGCAATTGTTAGTGCAAAATAACAGAAGCAAAATCGATGTTCTTCGAGCGCAGAATACAATCGAAGTTTTGTACTCTGTAAAGAACTTCGGTTTTATCTTCGGTTTTCTGCTTTACAGAGATATTTTGTTCTTTACAGCAGGGTATGTAAGCGCACACTCACGAGCGCACGCGGTCGACTCATGTGCGCGTGCGCGGACGTGTGCGCTAGAACATTTTTTAGCGAACACGACCGTGTGCGCGTTCGCTAAAAATATTTTCCAGCGCACGCGTCCTGTTCGCTGACTGACTCACGTGCGCTTAGCGCACAGGACGCGTGCGCTAGAAATTTTTTTAAGCGCACGCGCACACGGTCGCGTTCGCTTAAAAAATTTTCAAGCGCACGCGTCCTGTTCGTTAGGTGACTCACGTGCGCTAGAAAATTTTTTAAGCGCACGCGCACACGGTCGTGTTCGCTTAAAAAATTTTTTAGCGCACGCGTCCTGTTCGCTAATCGACTCACGTGCGCACGCGTCCTGTTCGCTAATCGACTCACGTGCGCACGCTGTTGTGTGCGCTAAAAATATTTGTGTTTTATTTCTTTATGTTTAAAAAAATATTTGTAGCGCACGCGTTCTCCGCTAGATTTTTGGTAATAATAGATAGTATGAAAAAATAAGCCAATACATTTTGAGACTTTCTTTAAAGCCTTTTTTTGTAAAAATGAAAAAACCCAAATATTGAAAAAATACAACAATTATTGGAACTTTACTTTTGAGTTAGTTGCTCGTCAAAATTAGTGATTATGGAGACAATGCATTAAATAAAATTTTAATAATGAAACAAGAAAAATAATATTATTGATTTTGTTTTATGACTATGTGTTATCAATGTCTTGTCTTCACCTTTTATCAGCAGCAGGTAGAGGGCTGCATTAAATGCATTCCACAGCTTGCATTTTTACCTGCCGATCTCTTGCCGGAAAGTTTTTTGTTGAAAAACAAAAACTTCTAGGAAGTGGAATATTTCGTCTAGGAAGAGTCTTTCGTCCTTAGGCTACTGTATACGGCGTTTGTGATTTTCCCTAATTAAGCAATAAAATCCAGACAATGAACTGTTATAGGAGTGGTTACGTTAGCTATTGTAAGATGGTTTCTCAGAAAAAATCGAAAGGGTTACACAGTATGGCCTTTGTATTATTACAAGTAAAAAATTTACATTGTAATTTTTGTGATACCTACTTTTTAGATATTTATATCCGCACATTTCAGCTCATTAAAAAAAGACAATTTCAGCAGGTTAATGATTTTCGCGGTATCTTTTTGGTATAAATGTCGTCTTATATGTCGTAAATGCCTATGTTATTTGCGATTAAAGTCTACGAGATGTTGTTGAAATTACATTAAAATCGGTTCTGCGTTTCATTTTACACAAACATACGCTTGCTTTTAGTATATTGTTACATATGTAGATTGTTCCAATCAATCTAATTATTTTTAATATATTTTTTGTTACAGTTCAACCTTTCGTTTTAAAGTATGGATTCACTTCTTTTTGTGAACCAATATTTTTCATTAAACTATAGCCGAGAATGCCTGCGCTAAAAAATATTTTTAGCGCACACAACAGCGTGCGCACGTGAGTTGATTAGCGAACAGGACGCGTGCGCACGTGAGTCGATTAGCGAACAGGACGCGTGCGCTGGAAAATTTTTTAAGCGCACGCGCACACGGCCGTGTTCGCTTAAAAAATTTTCTAGCGCACGCGTCCATATGGACGTGCGCACGTGAGTGTGCGTTTACATACCCTGCTTTACAGTGCCAAGTCCTGCTAATTAACAGCTGCCCTAATCTTTACGCATGAAATCACAAATGTTGCCGGCAACAAATGTTTCATGCAATCTCTTTACCTATTTATACTCGTTGCTTGGAATACCTAAGACGAGGGAGACGATTTAGACACGATTTAGACACGATTTAGAGACGACCGTGACTCTGGGAATAAGGCTATAAATTCCCCCTCCGGAAAGCCAAAAACAATTACAAAATTCTATAATATTTCCAAGAATGCTACAAACTTTGTTGAATTTCATGACAACAATAAAAAACTTAAATTTTTGATAGATACTGGATCAGATGTGCGATTATCTTTAATAAAAACCTTTATGACTTTTATCAAAAAAGTCATGTGGATAACTCTTATCCATGACTTTTAAATATAAAAGTCATACCCATAACTCTTATTGAAGACTTTTATTTTTAAAAGTCATTGAAAAAACTTTTTCGAGGACTTTTATTTTTAAAAGTCTTCAATAAGAGTTATGGGTATGATTTTTATTTTAAAAGTGTCTTAGACAGACATTAATCGTCACAAGGGGTATGAAGAATAAGAAAAATGATGAGACTGATGTTACAACAAACCAATCGGAGCCTGATCAACTCTACACATGGGACTGTACATCATTGTCAGATATAAAGAATGTGAAGAAGTTAAAATTTATAGTAAACAGGTATGGTGATAATCGGACGAATCCAGATTTGCATTCAGAGAAACCTACCAGTTTGTGCAAGTTAACAGAGCACAGTTATTGAGCACTAAGTGCTACAAGTTGCCCACACCTGACTGCTGCTTTTGATCAATAAGAGCAAACAAATATTAGAGCAGCAATATTCGTGGTGCCATGTGCAAATCTGATTTTAAGCCCAACTCTTCACACACAACAAAAACAATAATCTCAAGCTCGTGAAGAGAATAGCGGGATGATTCCAAAACGGTTGTCTTCCAGATTTTTACTACTGAATAACAAGTATCAAAAACGCATTGCATGCAGAGAAAGACCAGAAGGAAAAATACATTCGAATAAAGCGAGTCGCTTCGCCCTGAAGAAAAGTATTGTTTCATTAAATTCTCATAAAACATTGATTTGTTAACTGGCGCCCAACTAGAGGACTTTGAATGAGGATCATCATATCGACGAACCATATCGAATAATCTTTATTAGAGTAATCAAACAAAATAATTGTAAGTAATTATTCAAAATCAAAAGTGCAAGCTTTTGCTCAAAATAACAAAATTAAATTTGAAACGAGCCTTTATATGAAGTCTTAGTGATATTTTGTCGGGAGTAAAACAAATACTTCAAATTATAATTCCTTATAAAGGAATAAAAGTAATTCAAAAACTGATATTTTTGATACTACTGTTAAGGTACTGTACCGTAGTTAAAGTCTTTTATATTGAAAGTGTTTTGTGGAAATTGTTTTTTTTTGCAAGTATTCCTTGTTCAAACACACAAGAAATATTATTAAACCATAAGTTTAAAAACCGCAACTCATATAACGAGATTGCATTTCCATCTTGGAATCCTGTGTGCCAGGTTAATTGTACAAAAAATATTTTTTGTCACAATTATTTTAACATAGAAACTTTATTAAACTTATAATTAAATTAAAATTAAATTTATAATTAAATTAAAGGAAAAAAAAAAAACTAAATAAAATGAGTGTTACTAGGGAACAAGTTTTAGAAATAGTCAATTCGACTAATGAGCGAACTAAGCAGGGACTCGAAGAACAATTAAATCGTCTGACTATAGCCCTTAATCGGTTAGAGCCTCCAATCGTAAATCCTTATTTGCCTGTCTCTATCAACCCCATGATCGAAGCTGATACAGCATGTTTGGATTTAATGAAATCATTGCCAGAATTCAGAGGTGAATACTCGGCATACCCAGCCTGGCGAAGCGCTGCGCATTTTGCCATGAATTACTACACGGAAGGTTCAGAAAAGTATTACATAGCTATGGGAATATTTCGAAATAAGATTTTGGACTCGGCAAACTCCACCCTTTCATCGTTTAACACCGTGCTTAATTTTAAAGCAATTATAGCGAGACTTGACCAAACGTACTCTGACAAAAGACCGCTGTATGTTTTGGAAAACGAGCTCAGCATCTTAAGACAGGACAGTTTGACCATAACGGATTACTATGATGCTGTCGAAAAACAATTGACCCTCATCGTGAATAAGCAAATAATGACCCATTGCGGTAATGGCGACGTCATTGAAGCTCTCAATGAGCGTGCTAGGGAAAATGCATTACGTGTTTTTATATCTGGACTTCGTCGCCCAATGTGCGATATTCTCTTTTCTGCTAGGCCTAAAGATCTTCCAACCGCTTTTGCAACTGCTCTAGAACTCGAAACGAGTCACAAGCGTTACGACTTTGCACGAGCGTTCGCTGCTGGTAACTCCATAATTCCACACAAACCAAGACTTGAAATTCCCCATTTGCAACAATTGAAGCGCGGTAATCAGCAATATATGCGTTCTTATCAGAATAGACCAGTTCCCATGGATATTGACCATAGTACATCCTTCTGCAGGCAGAACACAACTGCTCCAAACTTCGCTGGACCGCAGCAATTGAATTCTAATCAGCCGGTGACATTTAAACGCTCGCTAGATCAATTGAGTTCGCACCAACTACCCTTTAGAAAAGCACAGAAAGTTAATTTCATGCCAGAGAAAAATAGCAACAATGAAACTTCGAATGCGGTAGAAAACGAAGGTTATTATTTAGATAATGATTGTAAAGGTGAGCACAGCTATGAAGATTTCCTCGATTATGACTACTATAATCACGTGTCAGTCAATGATGCAGCAGATAACGATGATGAAATAAATTTTTTAAACTGAAGTCGCTCCTGCCTTTTATTACTAAAAAAGCCAAAAACGGTCAGGAGCTCCGCATTTTGATTGATACCGGCACTTCAAAAAATTATATCAATAACTTTTCTTTTCTCCAAGGAGTTAAACCGCTTGATAAGCCCTTTAATTTGAAATCTATTAATGGTGTAAATAGTATAATTAACAAATGCCAAATTAATGTTTTGGGTAATACGTCAACGTTTTATTTGCTACCAAATTTAACCACGTTTGATGGTATTATAGGCTATGATTATCTCAAACAAATAAATGCAAAAATCGATACCGAAAATGGATATTTATTTTATCAAACCGGTAGAGTGAAACTGCAACACCTCTCGTGCAATCAAGTAAATTTGATTACAATTGAAGATGGTTCAGTCCCAGCCCACGCTCAACCTAAATTTCGTCAAATAATTACTAACAACATTAATGCATTTGCTGATCCAAATAAAGCGCTGCCATATAATACATCTGTAAAAGGCAGAATTAACACTAATACGAAAGATCCAATTTACACCAAAAATTATCCCTACCCCATTTCGGTTGCTCCCTTTATTAACAATGAAATTACAACACTTTTTAGAGATGGTATTATTAGAGAGTCACATTCTCCTTACAACTCACCAATTCATGTGGTGACCAAAAAAGGATTAGATACAGATGGGAAGCCCAAGCTTCGAATGGTGATCGATTTCAGGAAACTGAACGAAAAAACTATTCCTGATCGGTAGGTACCCCATACCAGACACATCTGTCATTCTGTCAAATCTCGGAAAATCAAAATTTTTCACGACCTTAGATCTCAAGTCAGGCTTCCACCAGATCCTTATGTGCGAGAAAGACAGACAAAAAACTGCATTTAGTGTTAATAATGGGAAATATGAATTTTGCCGTTTACCCTTTGGTCTAAAAAATGCACCTAGCATTTTCCAAAGAGCGATTGATGATATTCTTCGCGAAGATATCGGGAAATTTTGTCATGTCTATATCGATGATATAGTTATCTACTCACCGGATGAACAATCTCATTTAGAACACATAGTACTCTTAAGAAATTGGAAAGAGCAGGAATGAGAGTTTCAGTAGAAAAATCAAAATTTTTCCGAACTGAAGTCGAATTTTTAGGATTTTTAGTTTCAGGAAAAGGTATTAAAACCTGCCAAGATAAGGTTAATGATATTCTTAATTATGAGACTCCAACAACACTCCGAGCGCTCCGTTCATTCCTTGGTCTCTCGGGATATTACCGAAGATTTGTGAGAGATTATGCCGCCATTGTGAAGCCTTTAACTAAGTATCTTCGAGGCGAAAATGGGCAGGTAGGAGCACAAAAGTCAAAAAGCGTAAAAATTAATTTCGACTCTGAGGCAACGCGTGCTTTTGAAAAAATAAGGCGCATATTAGCTTCCGAAGATGTTCTCCTCCAATATCTCGACTATAACCGACCCTTCGAACTTACGACAGATGCATCTTCAAGTGCTTTAGGGGCAGTATTGTCGCAAAATGGGCGTTCAATCACCATGATTTCTAGAACGCTTTCCGTTACCGAGCAAAACTACGCCACAAACGAACGCGAGCTTCTTGCAATAGTGTGGGCATTGAAAAAACTCCGGCATTATCTTTACGGAATCCAAGATATCAATATTTTCACCGACCACCAACCGCTTATATTTGCCATTTCCGAGAAAAACCCAAATACTAAGATGAAAAGATGGCGTGCTTTTATTGAAGAGTTTTCGCCGAAATTTCACTACAAGCCCGGAAAGGATAATAAAGTAGCCGACGCACTATCAAGGCAGTTTGTCCATAATTTGAATAGTTCAGAGGCAGGAGATACCATGCACAGCGAAGAATCTTCAAGTAACGTTATCAAAACTATAAAAACTCCCATTAATCAATTTAAAAACCAGTTAATACTATCCAAATCTGGATCTTTCAGTAAAAGCACCAAAACTCTACCAGAAACTTGTTCGACATACTATCCTTTTCGATAACATCCAAAATTTAATGCACTGTTTAAAGTCTGTCATTAATCCCAATGTTACTAATGGAATTCATTGCGACCTTACCACTTTAGCAGAAATTCAAAATGCTTTAATGTCGGAATTTCCAGGAGTTAAATTTATCCACACCGAAAAGTTTGTTATCGATCTGACCAACGATAATGATCAGCTTGAAACAGTAATAACAGAACATAATCGCGCCCATCGCTGTTTGCAAGAAAATTTCCAACAAATTTCGAATGAATATTATTTTCCAAAGATAAGGAAGTCGTTGAAAACCATAATTGCAAATTGTAAGATATGTATGGAAAACAAGTATCAACGTAAACCACCTTGTCCTGAGATTGTCCCAAATCTTCCAGGGGAAATTCTTCATATCGATATCCTTATAGCTGGTAAGCAACATTTCTTGACATGCATGGATCAATTTTCTAAATTTGCCATTGTGAAGCCTATCCAATCAAGATCCACACTCGATATAAAAGACGCTCTTTTGGAAATATTATTAAAATTCAATAACACCAAAACTATAGTATCTGATAACGAAAAGGCTTTTCACTCTAATTTAATTAAAACCTTACTCAGGGACAATTTTTCAATAGAACAATTTTTTATACCCACGCTCCACAGTGAAAGTAACGGACAGATTGAAAGGTTCCACTCCACCTTGTTGGAGATAGCGCGATGCTTTAAAGACCAACAGCACATATCCGAAACAATAGATTTAGTGTTATTAGCAACTCACAAGTATAATTGTAGCGTTCACTCTGTGAAAAACGCGAAACCAATTGAAGTACTTCATAATTATCCCTTTGAAATGCTGAATATTGTCAGAAATAAATTGTTCGAAGCTCAAGAAAAAACTTTAAGTAGAATTAATATAGGGAGATCATTAAAAAAATATTAAATAGGAGAAAAGGTTTTTCTTAAAAGAAACAAAAGATTAGGAAACAAGTTTAACAGGGTTTTTGTTGAAAGAATTGTAGAGCAAGACCTTGGCACTACGGTTTTAATCGACGGTAAGAAATTCCACAAAAGCAATCTCCGCTAAACTTTTTCAATTTTCGTATATTTCAGAAGTTTCCAAGGAAATTACAGACAAAATATAGCAAAGAAACATAAGAGGAAATAAATGTTAAAACTCTCTAAAATAAAAATTGTATTAAACATAGAGTGTACTTTGAGATTTTGAATTGTTACCTTTTCTTTAAACTGAATATCTGTAAAATATTAGTATGTAAGCCATTGGAGCTGTAATTCATTTTTTCTTCAACTTCAAAACTGAGCGACTTCGCAAATACAAATTTATCTTCTGAAACAACAACGTTAAAAGTAGTGTGAAGCACTATCCTTATCGAACGAGGACGTTACGATCTTAAGAAGGAGGGTAGTTAACAGAGCACAGTTATTGAGCACTAAGTGCAACAAGTTGCCCACACCTGACTGCTGCTTTTGATCATAAAGAGCATACATATATTAGAGCAGCAATATTCGTGGTGCCATGTGCAAATCTGATTTTAAGCCCAACTCTTCACACACAACAAATACAATAATCTCAAGCTCGTGAAGAGAATAGCGGGATGATTCCAAAACGGTTGTCTTCCAGATTTTTACTACTGAATAACAAGTATCAAAAATGCATTGCATGCAGAGAAAGACCAGAAGGAAAAATACATTCGAATAAAGCGAGTCGCTTCGCCCTGAAGAAAAGTATTGTTTCATTAAATTCTCATAAAACATTGATTTGTTAACTTATACAATTGCTCCAATTGTTTACCGTTTTCATCTAATTTAATTTCTATGATTTTTAATTTAACAAACGAAATTAAGAACTTGAAAAACAATCTCGTCAAACTTGTTTCTGCATGTATCGGGAATCCACAAAACAAAAAGACCTTGAAACAGAACATTGAAAAAATCTCGTTCAATGCTACTGCGCCAGTTAGTCATACGCTTGATGTTAAGAAGTGGATCTGAGTAATGGAGTTTCCCCTACTACTACTTTAATGGATGAAACAGTGAGAAATATTACTACATCTTCAGCTTCTAAGGATGATGGCAACGCTGCAGTCATTGGTCGACATTACACAGCTGCTTCATCTTTAATAACTGATGATCCGTGCTCTTCGAATGCTGACTCTATCGCATGTAATACGGTTAATGCAACCAATCCAACTCCTAATAGTCATGATTGGGTTACCATTCGTAAGAATGGGATCTGCTGTCGGTAGGAATGCCATGTTAATTCAAGTGGCTCTAAGAATAAGTTTGCAAAGAAACTGAACCCAAATTCTCCGAATAAAAATCGTGTAACCGGTTTAAATAGTAATGCTCAACTTGATGTCAATATCCCCAAAAAATGGGTTTACCTTTCATCCTTCAAGCCCACGGTCTCTCCAGAGGACATAATTTCTTACGTTACTAAGCATACGGGAATTGAGTCAGGGCATCTTGCGTCCTATAAGCTCATAAAGAAGGACGTGTCATTGGAATCACTAAAAAGATTGAACTTCAAGCTTGGTATAACCTCGACATACTTTGATCGTATTATGAATCCAGATCTCTGGCCTATGAATGTTTCTGTGTCAACATTCAAGTTTCATCAGAAAAAGAATACTCTTCAAACAAAGCATTGAAGCAATTCTTAGTTTACTACCACAATGCAGGTGGCCTTCGTACTTAGACGAATGAATTCTTCTTACGTGCTTCTTGTCATACGTTCCATGCTCTTATTATTGTAGAGCAGTAGTTATTGTAGTTACCTGGCTGACTACTCATTATTTGGATTCTGAATTGTTGGACAGCTAATACATCGTATTTCGTAAAGACAGAGATCTAACTCAGGACGTTTCCAGAGGGGGTGGATTATTAATTGCAGTTTCCTCTGAGTTCAGTTGTAGGGTAGTAAGTCTTCCTATTAATGATAGAACAAATGTGTGTTGCTGTTAAATTTGGCAGTTATGAGATTTTCTTTATGCTAAGTTATATTCCTCCTGCTTGTAGTTTATCAGTTTATGAATCTCATTTATTTAACATTAATTATATTATCTCACGACTGAGTTTTAATCAGACTCCTTGTATTTTAGGTGACTTTAACATGGGCAATGTAGTTTGGAGTTACAGCTCCGAGGTCAATCATTTGGTTCCTTATAATCTAAAGAGTTCTACTGAAAGAGTTTTCTGCGATTCCTTGCATTTTCGTGGGGTTTATCAGTGTAATTTCATAAAGAATGATTTGGATCGCATTCTTGACCTAGTTTTTCTTATAAATGATTTGATTGTTTCTTTGTCAAGATGTGATCTTCCTCTTACATTTGAGCCAGTCCACCACAAAGCTCTAACGTTAAATTTCTCAACCTACATTTTTCGTAGCACCACTACAAGTTCCCTTTGTTATAACTTTAAAGCGGCCAATTTTCCCTGTCTTAATGGTTTTTTCAATTCCATCAATTGGGCATTCATCATGCAGGTTAGAGATTTACTTTCTATGTACAATATTTTAAAGAAGGCTCTTTTAGAAGGTTTATCTCTGTATGTCCCGGTCAAAAGAATGAAAAGGAGTTTTTATTTACCGTGGTATAATGCAAGCCTCTTGCGTTTAAAATACCGAAGGAATAAGGCGCATAAAAAATTTAGAAGATCGAACTCTCCGGCTGACTGGAACGTGTTCGTTCTTCGTCGCAAAGAATTCGAGTTTCTTTAAAATTTTCTTTATAAAGCTCATATTGACTCAATCCAGACGCACATTAAACGTAACGCACGTAGATGTTAGGTATTTTTTAATTCTAAGAGAAAATGTTCACTTATCCCCAGGGCAATGCAATATCGTGATCTAAATGCTGATACCACACAAGATATTAGTGACCTGTTTGCATCTTATTTTGGATCTGTTTTTAAATTCGTCGCAGTCGACATGTTATGCAAGTAACCTCTTCCAAGTACCCGAAGTTTTCGATGTGGGAAATTTTAGTTTAACAGAGTCAGAGGTCTTGGACTCTCTTAACCATCTTGATGACAAGAAAGGAGCGGGATATGATTTACTTTCTCCCTTAGTACTTAAGCATTCTGTATCTTCTTTATTTATTCCGCTAACCATACTTTTTAATCAGTCTCTTTCCAGTGGTATTTATTTGGATGAATGGAAAACTTCTTTCATAACTCCAATATTCAAGTCGGGTCAGAAGTGTTTGGTTGAAAATTATCGTCCAGTGGTTAAGCTTTCAGTTATTCCTAAGATTCTAAGATTCTGATCTTGTGGTGTTAAAGCTTAGAAAATCTGGCTTTCATTCGTGCTTTTTGAAATGGATTAGCTCTTATTTACGTAACAGAAAATTATTAGTCAAAATTGATGACTGCTTATCGAAAGTAATTACCTCGGTCCACTACTATTTAATCTCTTTATTAATGACGTAGTGCATTGCTTTAAGTTTTGTCATTGCCTTTTATGTGCTGATGATTTAAAGATCGTCAGTGCCATTGAATCTATAACCGATTGTGTTAAATTTCAAATTGATATTTCCACTTTATAGCGTGGTGTACGAGAAACGGCTTGCAGTTAAATTTTTCCAAATGTAAGTTGTTAACTTTTTCACGTAAGCAGTTAAATATATCCTTCAATTACTTCTTTGATCAGCTTCGCTTTGACAGAGTATTGGCGGCCAAAGATGTGGGTGTCCTTTTTGATTCTAAACTCACTTTCGCATTACACAGAGACTATGTAATATCCAAAGCAAATTCTGGTCTTGGTTTCTTGAAGAGGAATTCTAAGGAGTTTACAGATCCGTCTGCAAGTAGATCTCTATTTATCTCATTAGTTCGATCTGTTATTGAATATGCCAGTGTTGTCTGGTATCCGTATTATCAAAGCGACATTGCTCGCGTTGAAGGAATTCAGCGTAGATTTTCTAAATTTGCTCTTAGATCTAGGTATCAATTTGATAACATGCCTTCTTATGCCGAGCGCTGTCAGATTTTGAATTTGGAGAGCCTTTCAGTGCGACACAAAGTGTATAGTGCCTTCTTTATTAAAGATATTCTTGATGGCAACATAGATTGTGCAGACCTCCTTGCTTTAATTCCATTCAATGCTCCTTTAAGGTTCATTAGGAATCATTCGCCATTTTATATAAAACCTCATAAAACCAATTATGGTAGTAACGAACCTGTAACACGTTGTTTAATAATTGGTAATACAGTCTTCAGTGCTATAGATTTACATAGTAGTATAAGTATTACTAAGTCCTACATTGTAAATAATGCAAATTTGTTTTGTTAGTTATATAAGTTCTTGTATCTGTGAGGTTTTTTAACCGGTAGAATACAAATAAAACAAATTAAATAAATATATTTTTATTGTAAATAATCATATTAGTCGAGAAGTTTTTAATGAAGTCTTAGAGTTATTTCTTGTTTCTCCGCAAAAATTTATTAATTTTCCGCTTTGATCAACAATCGTAACCGTAACCGATCTGATCTGTGTTTGGTGTTTTGGAATTTCGTCTATTTTATATCCAGAACTAACCATCACTACAAACATATGAATTGTATGCGCGGGTTCGTTGTTAATATATGAACCAAATGTTGCATTCAAGGTGTATTACAGATACATACATAGATATATATTCGTTATATTCAAAGATAAGCATGTGATTTTCCTGCTTCCAATTCAATGTTACTGAAGCCTAGTAATGATCCAATTATCATTTATTAAATTTAATATTTTTGCTGGATTCTATCAATAAAGCCGATGCGTTTTATTCTATATGCATATTGTATTGCTATTCGCAAATATTTTTAGATTTTCAGCTGTTTGTAGCCTGGTTCTAGTCTAGTATATTTCTCTTTAATATCAATAATCGACGTTGGGTACAGAGTTGTAGCTGTATCAATGTGACACATACATAGTTTTTACCCAGTTGTATTAGTGGACAGTAATCCGTTGTAATAATAGACTCGTTACCACTCAGAGTAAATGCTACAGACATCTCGAATGTTAATAAAACAATGAAATTAAAAACTTGAAGAATGTGTTTTTATTTACAAATTTGTTTATTTATTTACAAAACACAAATACATATGTATATAAAATGAAAACAATGCAACTACATTTTTATAGTATAGTATAGTATTATTGTTAATCCATGAGTTATGATCATTCGAAAATTCCAAGCATTTAACGAAACATTTCCTTTGGTTTTGAGAATTGGGGCCTAGGTTAGGTTAGATAAGGAGGGCATGTGGCCGCAAACCGGCCAGTTCTACCGAGGCCTTATAGGTCCATTGTAAGTGCCCTCGTTTTGCATGGTGGGGTTGGTTATGTTCGTCACTATGGTACATATGTATTGAATTTCTCTGGTTAGAGATTGATGTCTTGACAGAGGAGTCCACCTCTTCGGCTCCCAGTGAGGAGCCCGTTCTAGCCAGGAGATCTGGTCGCTCATTGCCTTCGATGTTCGATTGGCCACGGTCCCAGCAGGTGCTGACGATGTGGGTCCTCATTAGGTCCCGCAGCTTGCCTCTGCATTTCAGGATAATCTCTGATTTTACCTCCATCGAGCCCAATGCTTTTATGGTAGCTTGGCTGTCTAGAAAGAAATTAATATCGGTTCCAGATAACATTTCTTCTAAGACGTAGCTTGCTGCCCGCTCGATTGCAAAGATCTCGGCCTGAGGCACGCTGCACTCGTCTGGCAATCTATACGATCGCAGGGCTTGCAGCGTGCTGGAGTAGAATCCGGCACCAGTCCCTTCGCAGGTCTTTGAGGTGTCCGTGTAAATCGAAATACCTTTGAGTTGTATTTGTTCAACAGACGACCAATCCTGCTGGGAAGGAGGATCCTGGGTATTCCCTCAAAATCAGTTCTCGGAAGAATGTAGTCCGTTTCAGCGGTCAGGTTCATCCGACGGATGGGGTTTCGTTGTTCTAGAGCAAGTAGTACATTGGCGTGTCCAAAATGAGTTTCCCTGTACAGATTCAGCCCTCTTAGTCTGAGGAAGCTTTTCCCTGCTGAGCTCATAATGGAGAGGTTGAATGGAATGAAATGCATCATCATTTCCAACCCTGCCTGCGGTGTCCTGCTTGCCGCTCCTGTGATTCTCATGGTGGCGTATCTTCGCACCCTGCACAGAGGGTCAAGGTTGGTTTTTCGCTGGATTGCCGTCTACCACACCAGGCATCAGAATTAGACTACCACACCAGGTTAGAATTGGGCGGACCACTGCCGTGTACAGCCAATGGACAATGTACGGTGGCAGGCCCCAGCTACCTCCGATAGTCTTTTACATGTGTATAGGGAGTTCAGTCCTTTTTTCCTCCTTTCGGCTATATTCTTCTTCCAGAAGAGATAAAGATAGATAAAGAAACAGCTGTTTCTTTGGAGTACAGATATTGTAATATGTTTATAAACAGATTGCGAAAAAGTGAGTTCCAGTGCTCTTAATTTTTCCATTTAAATTTCTGTTACACAAAATGAGTTCTATATCAAGTGACGAAAGTGTTGCTGAAATGTACGAAATAATTGGTATTATCTCCATTTCAATTTTGTTTATTTGCACCAGAACAGCTGTTCTCTTTTTTAAAATGTAAATATTGATAGGTGCTGCCAAAATAGGTTGAAACAACAACGTATAGTAACGAGTATACGCTAAATACCCGTTGCATTTAGATAAATTCTCTATGAAATATACATAAGATACGTTTAACATAGATAAGTTAAACTCGCACCGTAACACCGGTGCTCGTCTTAATCTCAGTAAACTTTTATTTGACGTTTAACTAAACGTCGTTTAAACGACGTTTAAACGAGCACTGTAAAACTGGCCCTTAGGAAACAAGGAGGCTCCATCAGATTCGGCTTTGGATCATTAAAGGTCCAAGAGTCGACTGATGGACGGTTTGGAAGGGGAGGCAGAACAAAGCCGAATGAAGGTGGTGCAAATTAATTTGCATCACTGCAAGACGGCATCGTTCGACCTCCTCCTGGTCATGGAGAAGGAAGATTTTGACGTGGCCCTGGTACAGAAACCCTGGGTGAGAGGAGGTAGAGTTGTAGGAGTAGGTTTAGGGTGATACTGACCCTACCAATTATTTGTACCAGGCACCACAATGACTGTAAGAACATGTGTATTGGTAACAAGAACAAGTTGAGATTGGTCGCATCCCATGCGATGCAAACGATCATCATACTCAGTAAGGAAAGCCGGGATATCAACAAAAGGGGTGAGTCAATCTTTGAGTTTATATTAAACTATGACCTTGGTGTATGTAATAGGGGACCATACCCACATTTCCTAACAAGGACAGGTCAGCGGTGTTAAACATAGCCCTGAAGATTGATAGGGACACTACCATTGAGGGTTGGAGAGTATCCACTGAATGCTCATTTTCTGATCATTCCAGGATATTATTCAACATAAAAACTAAGAAACCACCAAAAGAACTGCCATCCCTAGGTCATTGTCCTAGGCGATGGGAACAAGAACACCGACTCCTTAGTCAGATTTCTCTCGGAAGGACTCCGTAGAGTCTTTAATATCTTATATCCTATGGCTAATAGCCGCCCGCATAAAAAATCCAAACCGGCGTGGCAGATTTCAGAGTTATCGGCGCTACGGAAAACATCTTTTCAATAAAGCATACAACACCGGCAAGGACATAGACTGGGCTCTGTACAAAGCCGGGCTCAGAGCCCTTAAAAGCAGAACCAGAGCAATCAAGAGGGACTCCTGGAGGTCATGTTGGGAGTCAATATGCGCAGTCAACGAGGCCGGAAGACTTTGCAAAGTGCTAGCTCGAGAAAGGGCAGCACCGAGCAGCATCCAGCGTAAGAACGGCTCGTGGACTCAGTCCAGCCTTGAAACTCTGGAACTCTTGTGCAATACACACTTCCCAGGATGTACCGACCACGCAACGGACGTACCATCGGCAATTCTGACAGCGGTCGACATCAACATTGATAACTGGTCACACGGAATAGTGAGCGACATAGTGAATGCATAAAGGGTCTCGTGGGCGATCGACTCCTTTAAGCCCTACAAACCTGCGGGTCCCAATGTAGCCATGGGTGCTTGTAACTGCAGCAAAAACATCACACGCGGGACACCTCACGAAGGAGTCACCTCCCCTCTTCTGTGGCTTATTATGGTGGACGATTTGCTAAGAGAATTTCAAGGTACAGGGGTCAGGACAACAACATATGCCGACGATTTAGCCATACTAATACCGGGGAAATTCCTCGCCACCATTAGCAAGCTAATGTCGCATTCACTACTGGGAAAAACTTCTAGGTGGGCAGACAAGAATGGCCTAAGCATTAATGCTTCAAACACAGGGCTTGTCCTTTTAACCTGTGTTTGAAGTGGGACTTTAAAAGACCCAGCCTGTTCTTTCTCTGTCTGGCGACGTGAGATACCTCGGCATAGTTCTAGACAGCAAGCTCTTCTGGAAGAAGAATATAGCCGACAGGAGGAAAAAAGGACTGAACTCCCTATACACATGTAAAAGACTATCGGAGGTAGCTGGGGCCTGCCACCGTACATTGTCCATTGGCTGTACACGGCAGTGGTCCGCCCAATTCTAACCTGGTGTGGTAGTCTAATTCTGATGCCTGGTGTGGTAGACGGCAATCCAGCGAAAAACCAACCTTGACCCTCTGTGCAGGGTGCGAAGATACGCCACCATGAGAATCACAGGAGCGGCAAGCAGGACACCGCAGGCAGGGTTGGAAATGATGATGCATTTCATTCCCTTCAACCTCTCCATTATGAGCTCAGCAGGGAAAAGCTTCCTCAGACTAAGAG
>OX451346.1:30859642-31048019 GCA_949629155.1 Myopa testacea | reverse complement strand
CTGCCATATAATACATCTGTAAAAGGCAGAATTAACACTAATACGAAAGATCCAATTTACACCAAAAATTATCCCTACCCCATTTCGGTTGCTCCCTTTATTAACAATGAAATTACAACACTTTTTAGAGATGGTATTATTAGAGAGTCACATTCTCCTTACAACTCACCAATTCATGTGGTGACCAAAAAAGGATTAGATACAGATGGGAAGCCCAAGCTTCGAATGGTGATCGATTTCAGGAAACTGAACGAAAAAACTATTCCTGATCGGTACCCCATACCAGACACATCTGTCATTCTGTCAAATCTCGGAAAATCAAAATTTTTCACGACCTTAGATCTCAAGTCAGGCTTCCACCAGATTCTTATGTGCGAGAAAGACAGACAAAAAACTGCATTTAGTGTTAATAATGGTAAATATGAATTTTGCCGTTTACCCTTTGGTCTAAAAAATGCACCTAGCATTTTCCAAAGAGCGATTGATGATATTCTTCGCGAAGATATCGGGAAATTTTGTCATGTCTATATCGATGATATAGTTATCTACTCACCGGATGAACAATCACATTTAGAACACATAGATAGTACTCTTAAGAAATTGGAAAGAGCAGGAATGAGAGTTTCAGTAGAAAAATCAAAATTTTTCCGAACCGAAGTCGAATTTTTAGGATTTTTAGTTTCAGGAAAAGGTATTAAAACCTGCGAAGATAAGGTTAATGATATTCTTAATTATGAGACTCCAACAACACTCCGAGCGCTCCGCTCATTCCTTGGTCTCTCGGGATATTACCGAAGATTTGTGAGAGATTATGCCGCCATTGTGAAGCCTTTAACTAAGTATCTTCGAGGCGAAAATGGGCAGGTAGGAGCCCAAAAGTCAAAAAGCGTAAAAATTAATTTCGACTCTGAGGCAACGCGTGCTTTCGAAAAAATAAGGCGCATATTAGCTTCCGAAGATGTTCTCCTCCAATATCCCGACTATAACCGACCCTTCGAACTTACGACAGATGCATCTTCAAGTGCTTTAGGGGCAGTATTGTCGCAAAATGGGCGTCCAATCACCATGATTTCTAGAACGCTTTCCGTTACCGAGCAAAACTACGCCACAAACGAACGCGAGCTTCTTGCAATAGTGTGGGCATTGAAAAAACTCCGGCATTATCTTTACGGAATCCAAGATATCAATATTTTCACCGACCACCAACCGCTTATATTTGCCATTTCCGAGAAAAACCCAAATACTAAGATGAAAAGATGGCGTGCTTTTATTGAAGAGTTTTCGCCGAAATTTCACTACAAGCCCGGAAAGGATAATAAAGTAGCCGACGCACTATCAAGGCAGTTTGTCCATAATTTGAATAGTTCAGAGGTAGGAGATACCATGCACAGCGAAGAATCTTCAAGTAACGTTATCAAAACTATAAAAAATCCCATTAATCAATTTAAAAACCAGTTAATACTATCCAAATCTGGATCTTTCAGTAAAAGCACAAAAACTCTTTACCAGAAACTTGTTCGACATACTATCCTTTTTGATAACATCCAAAATTTAATGCACTGTTTAAAGTCTGTCATTAATCCCAGTGTTACTAATGGAATTCATTGTGACCTTACCACTTTAGCAGAAATTCAAAACGTTTTAATGTCGGAATTTCCAGGAGTTAAATTTATCCACACCGAAAAGTTTGTTATCGATCTGACCAACGATAATGATCAGCTTGAAACAGTAATAACAGAACATAATCGCGCCCATCGCTGTTTGCAAGAAAATTTCCAACAAATTTCGAATGAATATTATTTTCCAAAGATAAGGAAGTCGTTGAAAACCATAATTGCAAATTGTAAGATATGTATGGAAAACAAGTATCAACGAAAACCACCTTGTCCTGAGATTGGAAAAACACCCATCCCAAATCTTCCAGGGGAAATTCTTCATATCGATATCCTTATAACTGGTAAGCAACATTTCTTGACATGCATAGATAAATTTTCTAAATTTGCCATTGTAAAGCCTATCCAATCAAGATCCACACTCGATATAAAAGACGCTCTTTTGGAAATATTATTAAAATTCAATAACACCAAAACTATAGTATCTGATAACGAAAAGGCTTTTCACTCTAATTTAATTAAAACCTTACTCAGGGACAATTTTTCAATAGAACAATTTTTTATACCCACGCTCCACAGTGAAAGTAACGGACAGATCGAAAGGTTCCACTCCACCTTGTTGGAGATAGCGCGATGCATTAAAGAACAACAGCACATATCCGAAACAATAGATTTAGTGTTATTAGCAACTCACAAGTATAATTGTAGCGTTCACTCTGTTACAAATGCGAAACCAATTGAAGTACTTCATAATTATCCCTGTGAAATGCTGAATATTGTCAGAAATAAATTGTTCAAAGCTCAAGAAAAAACTTTAAGTAGAATTAATATAGGGAGATCATTAAAAATATATGAAATAGGAGAAAAGGTTTTTCTTAAAAGAAACAAAAGATTAGGAAACAAGTTTAATAGGGTTTTTGTTGAAAGAATTGTAGAGCAAGACCTTGGCACTACGGTTTTAATCGACGGTAAGAAAATCCACAAAAGCAATCTCCGCTAAACTTTTTCAATTTTCGTATATTTCAGAGGTTTCCAAGGAAATTACAGACAAAATATAGCAAAGACACATAAGAGGAAATAAATGTTAAAACTCTCTAAAATAAAATAATTGTATTAAACATAGAGTGTACTTTGAGATTTTGAATTGTTACCTTTTCTTTAAACTGAATATCTGTAAAATATTAGTATGTAAGCCATTGGAGCTGTAATTAATTTTTTCTTCAACTTCAAAACTGAGCGACTTCGCAAATACAAATTTATCTTCTGAAACAACAACGTTAAAGGTAGTGTGAAGCACTATCCTTATCGAACGAGGACGTTACGATCTTAAGAAGGAGGGTAGTTAACAGAGCACAGTTATTGAGCACTAAGTGCTACAAGTTGCCCACACCTGACTGCTGCTTTTGATCAATAAGAGCAAACAAATATTAGAGCAGCAATATTCGTGGTGCCATGTGCAAATCTGATTTTAAGCCCAACTCTTCACACACAACAAAAACAATAATCTCAAGCTCGTGAAGAGAATAGCGGGATGATTCCAAAACGGTTGTCTTCCAGATTTTTACTACTGAATAACAAGTATCAAAAACGCATTGCATGCAGAGAAAGACCAGAAGGAAAAATACATTCGAATAAAGCGAGTCGCTTCGCCCTGAAGAAAAGTATTGTTTCATTAAATTCTCATAAAACATTGATTTGTTAACTTGCACAAACAGAAAAGAAATATTTGTAGAAAACGATATCGTAAATGTTAAGGTAAAAGTAAATACATCTGTAAAGAAGAATGATAATCCAACAAAATTCGTTTCAACTCTGGAGAAGTTATTGTAGTGTACCACACGAGTCACCATGACTGCTTCATAAGCGGCAGTCAAATTGACCAACGATAGGGTACACGCAGCTCATAAAAATTGCAACGCTAGCGTTTGCTGTTGGAGCGTTGACCGCGCTAAGTTCGGCTGCGTGTATGTTAATGCTTTCTGTTCGCTGCTTACACATTTTACCGAGAATGCGAAAGAAAATAGTACATCCAATATTTATATACAATAATTTAAATACATTGTAATATTGATTGGATCAGAAGAATCTGCTGACCAATCACAGTCTAACTATAAGGGTCCCCACACTACAGACTTTCTGACGCCTGATAGTTTGTTTACTTTCGTGTTTGTATTGAGATATGCTCATAATCGGGTCGGTGTAGTGTGCGCGCTTCCATATAACTCCATGCTGATTAAGAATGTAAACAAACTATCGGGCGTCAAAAAGTCTGTAGTGTGCGGGGACCCTAAGAAATATGTTTATAATATTTTTAAGCCCTGGCAATAATCTGCCGGCTTTATAACTCAAAGAAATAAAATTAATTAACCTCTTAATTTGCAATCTTTCGTAAGTTCTATAAGTATTATACTTTACATCATTATTAGTTTTTATTAACCTGTCTTTACCGATACAAGAATCCATGCCCCGATGTAGAACATTTTTACAGGGTAGGCTATTGGACAAGAAATTAGAAGTTCTGCATACTCAGAAAAATTTTAAAAAAATATTTGTAGTGCTTATAGAGTGTTGCTTTAAACCAAAAACTTTCTTTATGCAATAAAAAACTGATAAACATTTGAAAAACCTAATACTTATAGTAATTTTTATATAATTTCAAACATATATTTTAAGATTTAACATCAATAATATGGATACATATTTTATTTATATTTACAAAAAAAAAAATGGCTTTAAAACGGGCTAAAAAAGATGTAACTGGTTAACTCATTGCTAAACCAAGTAAAAAGTTAAAATTTTAAAAAAAATGTATGCAGTTTTATAATAAACAAACAAATGTATCAAAAAGCGCTAATACTTTTTTAAAAAAAAGGAACAGTGAATTTAAGGATTTTTTTAAAATTAGTGTTTCTTTAAAGAAACGGCGGTAAAAGACAGATTAAAGATACATCTGATCCAGTATCTATCAAAAATTTAAGTTTTTTATTGTTGTCATGAAATTCAATAAAGTTTATAGCATTCTTTGAAATATTATAACATTTTGCTATTGTTTTTGGCTTTACGGAGGTGGAATTTAATTGCCCTCCGAGCCTAGCTCCTTTTCCTGACCATTTAAAGTATAAAAGTTATGGTACACCCTGTAAACCAACCACCCAAACACATTTTTACAATTTAGATTTACAAAGCATTGTACATTAATCCACAATGCATTGTAAATATAAACATACATTGCACAATTGTTTATAATTTGTCTTTACACGAAATATTATGCCGCGATCAATTTCGAAATCAATAATCGTTCGTTTACATTGAATACCATGTCGCAATCAATAAATTCAAAATCAACAATTTTCCTCCACTTAAAATTCCCACGAATCTCACAGCGACAAAATTGCTCAAGTGGTTTCTTACGAAAACCACTTGACATGGCCTAAAAAAGGTTCAACCGCGTAACGCTGCTAAGAACGCGAGCAGAACGATAATAGCTGCGTTTTTTTAATGAACTGTATAGATCTTCGCCATACAACTGACACTTACTCAGGTTTTACCCAGGTCTCTATCTGGGTTATAGGGAAATTTTAAGATTTCCCTCTATTTTGAATATAGCCAACTTCACAAATTTTGAAAAACGTCAAAAAATAAAATTGAAAAATAATTTTGTTTGAAGACCTGTATAGTTCATTAAAAAAACGCGATTTAGATTACTCTACGTATGAAAGATTATACAATGAAGTTGGGCGCGATTTCGATTTTAGCGAAATTTCCCTCGTCGTTCTTTTAATGAACTGGATCTTCAGTTCATTAAAAAAACGCAGCTAATGTAAATGTGTGAAAGGGAAATTTCACCTACGATAGGGAAATTTCACTTTCACTATGGTGACGAAGTGTACAAAGAAGTAATAAGTAGGCAAATTTAATTTTAAGAAATGAGTTCCAGTTCAGTTATCGTAGAAGTTAGATCTAAAAACCTTACCAAATAAAATAAATTGTCTTTGTTAATTAAATCAATATTGGAGTTTTTATTTCGATCCACTATTTGGAAAAGTGAGAAGTGCAAGAAATACAAGTGAAAAGATAAAAACTTAACTTACTAAAGTTAAAACCAAAACTGGCGCAGTCGGCAGGATAGCTAAAATAAAGGAAGGATCCAATATTTCGTTTCAACGATTAATTAGCAGTCCAGGGAAGGATCCCTACACCAACCATCACATATCCAAGAGGAAAAAGTGTTCGTTCATCCAAAAGGAAGAAACACCAACCATCACATATCCAAGAGGAAAAAGTTTTCGTTCATCCAAGAGGAAGAAACACCACGAATTACATATCCAACAAGGAAGAAAAACAGAAAAACTGTTCATCCAGGAAGACAGGAACTCACCCAACACTGAAGAAGAAGAAATACCAACAACCAATAATTCAACAAATCAACCACATACTTTCAGGTCACGTAAGCTGAACAATTTTATATATTATGTTATACTAATAATTATAATTATAAGAGAAAAAAAAAAAGTGTAAAGTTATAAAGTATAAATAGCTGAAACTGAAATAGTTGAAAATTTTTTTTTTAGTGAAATAAGAAAGAAAAAAAATAATAATAAAATGCCTGATCACGTAAAACAAACTGTAACCTTAGATCCCATTAAGTACCTCAATTCCTTGCCTGAATTTAACGGCGACAGTAGGGAACTGCAAACATTTATAGAGTTAATAGAGAGAGTTAACCCATTTTTAAAAACATTTGACGATAACTCACAATTACTGTTTTCTGACTTAATTAAGAGTAAACTTAAGGGCAAAGCAAGGGAAATAATAGAAATAAATAGGCAAGCATCCAATTGGGATAAAATTAGAGAAGTCCTTTATAAAAATTTCGGTGATCGACTAACATGTGAAGAACTCTTCGACGAAATGCGCGGTATTGTATTTAAAACCAATGCAACTGATTTTTACAACGATCTGAAAAATAAACTCAGACGTCTAAATAATAAGTATACAGTACTGCTAGGATATACAGCTGCTGCTGATGAATGTGCGATCAACAACAAGAAAACCGCGTTAAACATTTTTAAAAATAAAATCCCTGAACCAATGAGAACAATCTTATACTGCAGAAATCCTTCTGATTTAGAATCCGCAATGGACATTCTATATGCAGCAGGGCACGCGTACACAAGTCCATTTAACAATAAACCCAATAATATTAATAAGACAATAAATAAAAGTAGTTATCATGACAACCGTAACCAATCAGCAGCTAGGAATCAAAATACAGCAAATCAAAATAATTACCGCCAGATAGGAAATAGGAATCATGGTAATCAAAACTATAATAATAATAACTATAATAACCGATATCAACCCATAAACAGAAATTATAACAATCAATATTATGGTAATAATAGAAATGATACCAATCAATTTAACAATACAGAATTTAGAAATCAAAATCAAACATCACTAAATACATATAACCAAGCACCAGAACCAATGGATATTAACAATTATTCTGTGGCTCATACCACGAATTTTCGTCCAACAGCCTCAACCGAAACCTACCCTATATAGTTGTCAAATCTAAAACCAGACCTTTAAAATTTATTATAGATACGGGAGCCACACACTCTATTATAAATCCCAATCTCTGTAATCCCAAGTGGAAAATACCAATTAGGAGAATTAATTTTAAGACACTACAAGCCCAGGTCGAAATAAAAGAAAAAGTAGCTATCCCACTATTTGAAGAATTAGGAGATTCTAATAAAAAAGTGGAAATGTACATTTGTCAATTTCACGATCAATACGATGGCCTTATAGGAAATAATATATTAAGAGAATTGGAAGTTGTTATCGACTACAAGAATAATGTTATGTACACTGGAAACAAGAGTTTACCAATATACTTCAACTATTATTCAGAAAAAATGTCTTTCTTTTTCTCTCAAAAAGGGACATACAGCATCCAAGTCCCAATAGCGTATGAAAAAGGATTATTTTATATCCCCGAAGAATCATCACACAACAAAACAATAAAGTTAGAAGAAGGAATCTATAACGCCGATAATTTTAATATGAACTTAAATATAACAGTTTTAAAAGACCTACCGCATCATTTTGAATTTAGCTTAAATAAAATAACTCCAGTCACTTGTGAAAATTTTTATGTATCTCAAGAGAGATCACAGACAAAACCAATACTAGAACAGCTTCGTTCTGACCACCTCAATCTAGAAGAAAAATATCAATTACAAGAAATAGCTAAAAGGTTTAAAAACTTATTTTATGACGATGAGGGAAAAGCGGACCTGACTTTCACTAACGTAGTCAAGCATGAAATTCGAACGATCGAACATGCACCAATTTACGTAAAATCCTATAGATACCTCTATATACAGAAGAGTGAAGTAGAGGAACAAGTGAAGGATATGTTAGAGAAAGGAATAATTAGGCATAGTCACTCCCCATATTCAGCTCCAGTTTGGGTTGTACCAAAAAAATTAGATGCTAGCGGCAATCCTAAATGGAGAATTGTCATCGACTACAGGAAACTCAATGAAGTTACTATAGATGATAAGTACCCTATTCCTAATATCGACGAGATATTAGAAAAATTAGGAAGGTGTCAATATTTCACCACCCTCGATTTGGCGAAAGGATTCCACCAAATCGAAATCGCAGAAAAGGATATAGAAAAAACCGCATTCAGCGTAGAAGGCGGACATTACGAATTTCTTCGCATGCCTTTTGGACTAAAAACAGCACCAGCTACCTTTCAAAGACTAATGAACAATGTATTAGCAGAATACATCAACAAAATCTGTCTCGTTTACCTCGATGATATAATCATCTTTTCAACATCATTGCAAGAGCATGTAGATTCAATAACAAAAATATTTAAGAAATTAGAAAGCGTAAATCTGAAGGTTCAACTGGACAAATGTGAGTTTATGAAACGCGAGACCAATTTTCTCGGTCATATAGTAACAAAAGATGGTATCAAACCAAATCCCGAAAAAATTCAATGCGTAAAAGACTTCCCACTTCCGGAAACCCCTAAAGCGATAAAACAATTCCTCGGATTGACCGGGTATTATAGAAAATTTATTAAAGACTACTCCCTCATAGCAAAACCCATGACGAAGTTTTTAAAGAAAGGAGCGAAAGTAAACATTCAAGATCAAGAGTACTTAGAAAGTTTTGAAACCTTAAAAAGACATTTAATTAACGAACCGATTTTACACTATCCCGATTTAAACAAACCCTTTACACTCAGCACAGATGCAAGCAATTATGCATTAGGCGCGATTCTATCGCAAGAAGGACACCCAATTTCATACGCCAGCAGAACCCTAAATGAACACGAGGTCAATTATAGCACAATAGAAAAAGAATTGCTCGCGATTGTTTGGGCAACTAGATATTATCGACCGTATCTTTTTGGTAGGAAATTTTTAATAGAAACTGACCACAGGCCTTTGACATGGCTTTTTTCTATAAAAGAACCAAATTCTAAATTGGTAAGATGGCGATTGAAGCTTGCCGAATACGATTATGAGATAAAATACAAAAAGGGCGTTAAAAATTCAAATGTAGATGCACTATCACGAATAAACGATAAAAGCAATGAAAACCATGAAGCAATCACAGAAGAAACTCATCATTTACAACAAACCAATAACGGAAATAATAACGAAACAAATCAAATAATACTAGAGAGCACATGCCCGATAAATATGTATAAAAGACAAATAATAATAAAAAAAATAAATTCTGGATCATTGAAAATTAAGAATTTAAATATATTTAAAAATAACAGAAAAATAATTTACATAAAGGATTTCGATAAACCGACTATTATCACAATAATAAAAAACCATTTCGAAATGAATAAAACAAGCGCAATAAACATAGAAGATGAAAACTATTTTAATACCTTTAAAAATATTGTGAATGAAACACTTACCAATAATAATAATAAATTTAAAATTGTAAGGTGTACCAAATTTCTAACAGATATTATTGATGAAAATGAATTAGCTAAACGAATAGAAGCTGAACATTTAAAAAATAACCATCGGGGAATAAATGAAAACTTTCTTCAGTTAAAAAACGAAATTTACCACCCAAACTTAAAAGAACGAATAACTGCATTTATTAATAATTGCGAGATTTGCAACATAGAGAAATACGAAAGAAAACCTATAAAACAACAATTTAAACTTACAGAAACTCCAAACGGACCAAGAGAAATAATACACGTGGATGTATATTATAGTCTCAATAAAACATTGTTCTTGACAATAATAGATAAATTTTCCAAATATGCACAGGCAATTAAAATTCTAGGTCGCACTTGGACTGAATTTAAACGTGCAATTGCTCAATACATAAGTACTGTAGGACACATACAAAAAATTATTGTAGACAACGCTCTACAAAAAATTATTGTATTGAAAATCCAATCTGGCAACGCTCTACCGATCGGACGTGTTTTACTCGAGTGCTGAAGTCACAGTTTTAATTTTCCGCTTTTAACTAATTTATCATAATAGTTCGACTGAAATTGTGATTTGCCAAAACCATTAAGTGTTTTCGGTTCTAGTGCACCATTTGGCTTACTCGATTTAGGCCGATCTTCGAAACAAAAGCATTAATAGTGCCTCTGAATCTCGGTGCTCTCACATTGATTTGCATTTTTTAACACTTTGCACTTGACATTTCTACTTTCCAGTGCCTAAACGGTATACGGTATAAGTTTTTGTTGTTTACAATAGTCAATTTTGCAACTTTTTAACATTTATTTTTATAATCTTATCTAAACAAAAATGCCGTGCGAGCTACTAGGCTGTAAAATCGATAGTGCAACCGAGCGGCTACTGTCGTGCTCCCATTGCGATAAAGATTTCCACCTTAAATGCGTTGCTTTGTCTGGAAGAATTGCTGATAAAATCGGCATTGATGGTGGTTTACGATGGTCTTGCGCTGAGTGTAGAAAGATTGATTGCGATATGATTCGTTTATTGCGTCAGGCACGGTTGAACTTCCGTTAAATCGATCACCAACTCCTGGAACTCCATAAAAAACTAAAAGACTATGAGTCCTTTTATAATAAGTTCCAACTTCTTGAGGAAAGGTCGCCGAAGCGGAAGCAAACTCGTCTCCAGAAATCCTCGCAGAAAACCTCACGCGGCCATTTGAATACGCTCAACATTTTCACTTCTCACTCGCAAAGTGAGTCGCCCTCACTTATTAATTTGTTAAGTCCTGCTGAAAGTGATATAGAAGGCGTCACTAGTAATACTTTAGAATTGGTTCGTCACGCCAATCAAAGCAATGAGATAGATCTCACGAATAAGGTTGATTTGGCTCAAACATCATCACATAATGCTGCATCTACTACGTATGATGTTACCTCCGTTACTGCAGCTATAGCGGAAGGCTCACAAACTGTTGCCAACAATGGGATTCGTACTGGGGCCATACCAAAGAATTCTCATTTAGTTGCTAACTCTGCTAACACGACTACTGATGCCATACAAAATTCTTCGAATTCACACCCAGAGTCGGGTATTAACACGGCCTCGACTTCTGGGTTAGTTCCGGCTTTAAAGGCGATTTTCACCTCACGGTTCCACATTAATACTACTGTGGATGACGTGCGGGCACACATCAATTCTCAACTTGGCTTACTCGACTCCAGTATACTAATAAAAAAGTTCAATGTAAAGCCCGGCAGCATGGTATCATCTTTTAAGATTATAGTTCAACCACATTTGTTTAATCGTATCTTAGATTCTAATTTCTGGCCTAGAGACACTCTAGTCCATGAATTTGTTCACAGGACCAATACAAATACATCATCGAACAGAAACTACTCTACGAAATCCTCTTCAAAAAACTAAGCCTTAGGATTCTATACCAAAATGTTAGAGGTATAAATACTAAATTTCAAGAAACTCTATTGAGTAGTGTTGATACGGAATATGACGTTGTGTCCTTTTCTGAAACTTGGTTTAAGCATGATATTTTAGATCTGGACATTTTTTCTAATAATTTTACGGTTTATCGTAAAGATAGAAATCTTGCTGTTACAGGCTTATCTAGAGGTGGTGGTGTCCTGATTGCGGTGAAATCCCAGTTCTATTCTCGTGAAGAACTTATACATGAGACTGCTGATATTGATTTCTGTTGTGCATATGTGAAGGCTGAAGAACTGTCCATTTATGTTACGTGTTCTTACATTCCGCCGAGTTCCGGCGACGAGGTCTATTATAAGCATTTTTGCTGTATCAGCAAAATTGTAGACAAATTACTGCCAACAGATCATCTTATCGTTCTTGGGGATTTTAACTTACCTCATGTACAATGGAACGTTTGCCCTGAAGAACCATTACTGCTATTACCTTCTGGTGCAGGACAAAGGGATATTGGATTTTTAAAAGACGTCTCTTCTTGTGGCTTGTCCCAAATAAATCGTATTGAAAATATCAATAATCGGATGTTGGACCTGATCTTTGTAGATGATAAGGATTTATTCGATACAACTCGCTGTCCACCATTTGTATCACCGGAAGATTCTTATCATCCTACACTGGAAGTTGCAGTGGCACAATGTACCAATAAGCGCCGGATTGGTAGATATATACCTAATATTTTAATGGTATTTAATTTTAAAAACACAAACTATGTGAATCTTAAGGAGAAATTCCGCGACACAGACTGGAATTCCCGCATAGGCTTAAGTAAACTTACATCTTCATTCTCATTGGACTCTGCGGTGGCCTCTTTTAATAATATTTTATTAGATTTTTTTAACTCTACAGTGCCACAACGTAGCATTAGCGAGAATTGCGTTCCCACGTGGTTCAACAAAGATGTTAGAGCATTAAGAAACCTTAAAACGAAGTGGTTTAAAGTATATTGTAAAACGCATACAGCTTCTAGCTTGAGTCGTTATATTCTATATAAACAAAAGTATCTTCTTCTATGTAGGGAGTCCTATAGAAATTATATTCTACTTGTCAAATCTAACTTAAGAGCCAACCCGCAGTCATTTTGGAACTTTGTGAACACTAAAAGGAAATGTAATACCTTCCCATGTTGTATGAAATTCAATGATGAAGAATCAGAAAATATCTCTACGATTTCTAATTTGTTCGCTAAATTTTTTAAATCAACCTACTCGATAGCCACATATGATTCAGACAACTACCCGTACTCTGTTGCAGCGGCATCTATTACTGAGCCTATTATAGATGAAAAAATTGTTCGAAATGCCTTAACGAATATAAAATGCTCGTATAAACCTGGTCCCGATAAGATTCCAGCATGCATATTAAAATATTGTGCCGATGAATTATCAATGCCCATTACAAAACTTTTTGACTATTCCATACGTTCGGGATATTTTCCTGCTGCGTGGAAATCCTCTTTTATTGTGCCCTTGCATAAATCAGGCAACAGAAGTTTAATCACGAATTATCGCGGTATTGCGAAACTCAGCGCGTTGCCAAAATTGCTAGAGAAAATAATTACATATCAGATTTCGCGAAGCGTTTATGCCCATATTTCTCCGGCTCAACATGGCTTCTGCGCAGGAAGGTCGACAACTACTAATTTACTCGAATTCGTCTCCAGAACTATTAATGAATTTAAATTTGGCAAACAAACAGATGTTATTTATACCGATTTTAGTAAAGCCTTTGATGTAGTCAATCATAAGTTACTCCTGCTCAAGCTGCACCGGTTTGGTTTTCCTGAAATTCTTAACAAATGGATATCTTCTTACCTTCAATATCGCACACAATTAGTATTGTTTAGAAAGGTACCATCAACGAAATTTGTTGTTACATCTGGTGTCCCACAAGGAAGTCATTTGGGGCCATTGCTTTTTCTAATTTTTATAAATGATCTTCCAACCGTAATAGAAAATGCTAATGTGTTAATGTTTGCTGACGACGTCAAATTGTTCCTACCGTTTAAGGAAGAATCAGAGTCAATGCTATTACAGTCTGACCTGATCAACATGATTCGATGGTGTAGCACAAATTGCATGACTTTGAATTTAAATAAATGTAAGCAAATGACATTCTCTCGTTCACGTTCGGCGAATTTGGACTATACTATTAATAATTATACATTGGATAAACTGGAATCGGTCAATGATCTTGGAGTTCTATTGGACCGCAAGCTCCGCTTCCATATGCATATAAACCACATTTCCAACAGAGGTAATAGTATGCTAGGTTTTGTTAAAAGATGGGCAAAAGAATTTAAGGAGCCTTATATTACAAAGCTTTTATATACCACACTAGTTCGTCCGATTCTGGAGTATGCCTCACCAGTTTGGAGCCCAAACTACACTTGCTATATTTCCGAAGTTGAATCTGTACAGAAGCTGTTTCTACTTTTTTGCCTTAGGAATTTACGTTGGAATCCATCTGTAAGACTACCTCGCTATGAAGACAGACTAAAGCTGATAAATTTACCATCTTTATCTCACCGGAGGATAACAACGAATGCCATCTTTATCTTGAATCTGCTGTACGGGACTACTGTTAATGAATACTTACTCAGTAATGTTATACTAAACGTTCCTCGCCGTACATCCAGAAGATATGAATTGCTTCATTTATCCTTCTGCAGGTCATCGTTTGCTCAACATGAGCCACTTCGCAAGGCTTCCGCAGATTTCAACTCAGTATATTCTGTTATTAATTTGGCAGATTCAATTTATTTAACAAAGCAAAAAATCTTAAATTTTCTAAGTAACAATCATTCATAATTACTATATCTCTTTACGTAAACTATAAAACATTTTGTTAATGTTTAGTTTCGAAGTTAATAAATAAATAAATAAATAAATAAATAGACAACGAACTAGGGTTTAACACTCACATGAACAGCAATTTTTAACTCTTTTGATGAACAGTAACTACCCGGGTAGAGAAAAGTGATATGTAAGCATTTTGAATGGAATTGAAGTAAATTATCATTATATACTTGAACTGCATCGCTAGCAAAGATTCTGGTGAAATATTTTTTGGATACTTTCGAGTATGACCTGTTTGTGGTAATTAGGGTAATGGGGAGAAATTCCAGAAAACCGCTTATTACATTTTTATACCTATTGTTGAACTTTTTTTATACACATATGTTGAAGGCTGGAGTTTTTTATAGACAGGAAAGTAGCAAATCTAGCAACAATTCTGTTGAAAGATTTTTTGGATACTTTCGAGCATGACCTGTTGTTTGGTAATTAGGGCAAATGGGGAATACCACAAATTTGAGTGCATCCATTTTTTTATACCTGTTGAACCATTTTTTATATCTGTCAAAGGATGAAGAGTTTTATAGAGAGGGTAATAGCAAATTCTGAATGCAATTTTACTGGATGATTCTATGATCACTCGTTCCGATGGTATTTCTGACCGTTTATGGCTTGACCGAGCTTCGTGTTCGAGGCTAATAAGCTGTGGAAAGCAAATGCATTTCCACTATATTGAGCTACAATGATCGTTCGCCGATTCAAGAATATCACAAGGCTCTTGAGATTTGATTCCGAAATTACACACAAGGCTCGTATAAGATCTGATAAGGCAGCACCAATAAGGAATATTTTCCAGATGATCAATGCCAATCTAAAATTTTTCTGCAGGCCGTCAGAGTCAATAACAGTTGATGAGCAACTCTTTCCCTTTAGAGGATGCACAAAATTTACACAAACTCAAAACCACGTTAATATGGCATTAAATTTTGTTGGGTTAAACAATTAAATTAAATTATGATATTGCAACTGGATATTCTCTAAATAAATAACATCAGAGATGTCAATCTAGGACAGCGAGTTGTGAAACACTCAATTCGCTCACTCATATCTCGGGACCAAAAAATAAACCGAAAATTATCCATTACTATACCACACACAAAAGCAGGAGTAGATAAAATGGACCAAATGCTCAAACAATATACAAACAAACAGAAAAAAAACGATGGCCTTTAGCATTCTTCTATAACATCCTGGACTTATCATCGCTTGATGCCTATATTATATTCCGTGAAAACAACCCAGAAAGCTTTGTAGCCATCAGACACAGTGGGCGACGCACTTTTCTCCAACGTCTGGGTGAGAAACTTTGCATTCCCGGAATAAGAAAGAGGACACAGTAATAGTAATGCGATTGCAACATTTGCAGAGAGAGATGCAATAGAGTGCATTTTGGGAGAGCCGATAAGAAAAGATGAAGATAATGAGGAGTTTATTCCTGATAGCTGCGAAGAATATGATGCAAGCGGGCGGTCGCCATAAAGGTGGGTGCCATATGTGCTACAGTGAATATAGAAGGAAGCGATGTACTCGTCACTGTTGTGTAAAATGCCAGAAACAAATTTGTGTAGAGCATAGCCGTACACAAACTAAATGCCAGAAATGCCATATGTCGTAATATTATTTATATATTTAACTTATAGTAAAAAGTTTAAGTTAATAATTTAGTAGTTTAAATTAATATACATAAGTAATTTAAATTTATAATGAAGTAAAAATAAATATAAACTGAATGTTCTTTTTTCATGAAATAAGCTTAGAATTTTATCGCCGTTCACACTTTTCCGACCTCTCGTTGGATGGATAAAATCTACTTTGTATTCTAAGTCTCTATTTGCTATCATTACTTTCAATAATTACATCGATTTTGCTAATTCGATCGATTCTACTAAGGAAAAATCCCTTTATTTACCGGGGTAGTTACTGTTCACTTGAAGGGTAAAATTGAAAAATTGCGGAAAAAAAGCGGAAAAAATTTTTTTTTCAAAATAATTTTTAGCTTTTCTCGTAGAAAACGAAAATTTAGTCACTGAGTCGGAGTAAAATTTTAATAAAAAATTAAATGCCCGAGATATTTACAAGCAAAAACTGCAATATTTACCCGGGTAGTTACTGTTCATGTGAGTGTTAAAGCAGTACCAATGCTACAATTTTTAAAACAAGAGAACATAGATATACAATTCACATCCAGTAACAATCACACATCTAATTCCGATATAGAGAGACTTCATAACACAATGAATGAACATTTGAGAATTCTTAGACATGACAATAGCGTTAACATTGACACCGTAGAAGAAAAAATTTATAAAATTATTAAATTCTATAATAACACCATTCACTCCAGCACAGGTAGGAAACCAATAGACTTTTACAATGGAACAATTAGTCAAAACGAATTTCCATCAATCAAAGAAAAAATGCACACTCATAAAGAACACATAATAAATAAGTTAAATCAAAACCGAATCGAAGCAGACCTACACACAGGCACTCAATTTATCAAAGAAATACGCGGAGGCAAAAACCATTCAAAATTTCGCAAAATAACAGCACAACAACTAGATGAAGAACACATTATTACTGATAGAGGACATAAATATCACAAGTCACATATAAAAAAACAAAAGAAATATCAAAATAACGAAAATCCCACAATTAAACAAAATAAACAAACATTAACGAAAAATTAATTTAACAATTCTATTCACAATTCACCTATAAAAAAAAAAAACAAACAAACTGCATCAACATAACTAAATATGAAGAAACTATCAATATAATACATAATAATATTCTGTCAATCGCAACAACACACTTGGACAACAAGCCTTTACTGGAAACAATACATAATAATTTCCTATTACTAAGGACTAAAATAGAAAATATGACTCCCCACTATAAACAAAAAAAGAGGACTAATAAATGCTCTAGGTAAAGGACTTAAATTAATAACAGGAACAATGGACAGCGATGACGAATACGAAATTAAAAAAGTATTAGAGTCCCTCAAAGAACAAGGACAACTGACAACTAGCAGAATAAATGAACTCACATTCCTCAGCAACACGTTGTCCACCCAAATCAACAACATCACAAGACACATTAACACACAACAGTCGAGCATCGAGAATTCTATAAACAAATTCAAAAGTTATATAGGCAATAGAATAGTAGGTTTAGAAGATGAAATCATATTTTTGCAAAACATATACCAAATCGACAACGATATCGCATTATTGCGAAACCACGTAGACGATATAGCTCAAGTTATCTTCACTAGCAAATTAGGCATATTACCTTCAGACATACTATCTTCAACAGAACTTGACATAATAAAAGACACCTATACGAACACGAAAATAGCCGTTAGTTTCCAGGAAAAAATATTAATCCTGACCCTTTTTGTCCCACAGTTCTTAAACACCACCCTCTCCAAAATATACTTCGAACCCATCCCAAATTCAGAGAACAAATCCATATATTTAGAAAATAACCAAATACTAGTGGATCAAAACAACAACATATTCAATACATTTATAAAGAATGGACTTAAAAGAAATCTAAGGAAATTAAAAGATGATTGTATAGAAAATATAATAAAATTTAAAGAAGCAAATTGTAAAATGACAACTTGCGATGAAAAAGAAATTAAAGAAATATTGCCAGGCTTAATTTTATTTAAAAACTTTTATAATGAAAATATAAAATCCGATTGTAATAATATAATGCCAGAAATCAAAGGCACGTTTTTAGTTAAATTCGAAAATTGTAAAATAGAAATTGATAATATGATATACGAAAACACAAATGTTAAAATACACGAAGAATTTGTATTACCCAATATTATTACGAAAGTAAAAGAAAATTTTACATTTCCTGACCTAAAACTAGAAAAATTATACGAAGCCCAATTAGAACATAAGGGTGCTCTAAAAGATATTATATACGAAAAAAAGAATACTAATACATTATACATAAGTACAAATGTAATACTATTCATATCAGTATCATAAGTTTCCTTTTTATAAATTATAAAAAGCAAAATTTGTACATTTCGTCGGTGCCTCAAGCTAACGGGGGGGGGGGGGGGGGGGGGAGTTATGGTACACCCTGTAAACCAACCACCCAAACACATTTTTACTATTTAGATTTACAAAGCATTGTACATTAATCCACAATGCATTGTAAATATAAACATACATTGCACAATTGTTTATAATTTGTCTTTACACGAAATATTATGCCGCGATCAATTTCGAAATCAATAATCATTCGTTTACATTGAATACCATGTCGCAATCAATAAATTCAAAATCAACAATTTTCCTCCACTTAAAATTCCCACGAATCTCACAGCGACAAAATTGCTCAAGTGGTTTCTTACGAAAACCACTTGACATGGCCTAAAAAAGGTTCAACCGCGTAACGCTGCTAAGAACGCGAGCAGAACGATAATGTAAATGTGTGAAAGGGAAATTTCACCTACGATAGGGAAATTTCACTTTCACTATGGTGACGAAGTGTACAAAGAAGTAATAAGTAGGCAAATTTAATTTTAAGAAATGAGTTCCAGTTCAGTTATCGTAGAAGTTAGACCTAAAAACCTTACCAAATAAAATAAATTGTCTTTGTTAATTAAATCAATATTGGAGTTTTTATTTCGATCCACTATTTGGAAAAGTGAGAAGTGCAAGAAATACAAGTGAAAAGATAAAAACTTAACTTACTAAAGTTAAAACCAAAACTTATAAACTCTATTGTTAGTGTTATTTCTGTTTCGCTGTTGTTGATATGTAGCAAAGAGTATAAATAGTAAAGAGATATTATGACTCAAAGAAGAACAAGATTAGATGTTCCATTATTACCATGAATACACACCACTCTTAATGAGTATGAAGGGAGCGGAAGATCGACTTTGCTTTTGTTATTTTGCACTAACAATGCAAGCGAATATGCGTAAGAAGAGATCGATCCAGAACTCGCATGCCAAGTAAAGTGTGAAAGAAAGAAACGATCAATTTCTGGAGAACAGCGGGCGATGAGGAGAACGGTGCGATTCGTCTTCTTTTGCTTCTCTTACAATAACAAACCATGTGCAGCCGTCTGTACGTCTGGATTTGTTTAATAACTTAACTTCCCTTACTTAAGGGGAAAAAAGTCCAAATCAAAAGACCGACAGACGTAAGCACCTGAATTGTTATTGCAATTCATCAATTAATTCTCTCACTCCTCATCTAGCATACGATTGCTGCATCGATCAACTATTCTTACGCATAATCATTTACCAAGTAAAACGAAGTTCCCCCCGAATTTCTCTGCTGCTATTCGCCGTAGCAGCGCTCTCGACTGCATTGTAATAATGGAACATGAAAATCTGCTTATTTGAAATATGAAACTTTTATTTTCAAAATAAAAGTTAAAAGTCTAACTTTTATGAGGATGGTAATTGGAATAAGAGTTATTTTCAGGCTCTGAAAAAAATGCATTGGTATAAAACCTTAATTCCTAAATTTCCTAAAAATTCCCAAAACTTTTAAGGTGTAGGGTATCTAAGCTTCGGCCAGGCTGAATATAGCTTTCTTACTGCTTTTATTTATTTTTCTATATATGTATATACATATCTTTCTTTTGTTTTCTACATATAGTTAATTTAAATTTGTTTGGTTATTTTATTTATAATTTTTATATATTATAATTTTTATAACGTTAATTTTTTGCTTAATTATTTTTCCTTTTTATTTTCTCGGATATATTGCATATACATTTTTCTGTGTTATTTTTTACTTTTTTATATTTTTCCTTTTTATATATTTTTTAAGGTTTTTTAAATTTGTTTATTTTAATTATTTAAAATTTGTTTATTTTAATTATTTTTCGTTTTAACATAGATTCTTTTATTCGTTTTAATATAATAGAAAAGCACATGTCGTTCAAGTTTAACTTGGAAATGTTCTGCGAATTTGTTAAAATCACAACTGACGAGGAAATGATTGTGGACATTAAATCATTTCAGAGGGGGTCAAGGTCCGCTCAGGCTTGGGGGAAAACGGGACTACAGGACGTCCCTCCGTAACTCTCCTGGGTGGGCAAGTCGACTTCTACCTCCACGCGGTGATCCCTGGTAACCAGGTCGTCTCGGTTGTAAGGGATAACTGAGACCTCCTGGGCAGACAGAAGCGGCGATTACTCCCTCTATTCCCTGTATCCTCCCATTGCCTGTACCCATGTTTCCGTCCCATCCTTCTTCCTTTCTGTCCCTGGGCTGGACTAAGGTGTTAGACGACCCGTGCCGATGGTCAACCTGGCTGGGGGCCCAATTAAATAGCCCAGTCGCGAACGGAGTATCCGGTTACCTGGCGCCCACCGGATTAAACAGCCTTGCCTGCACAAGGGGCTCTGTGCGGGTGGACCTCTATTCCCCATTACTCGTGGGACCAAAACGGACAACATAATAAATACAAAAAAACAGACGATGTACGAAGGGGGGGAAAGGGCTGGATTGGAGGCCCCGGTCGAGGCGGAACCCGATGAGGGTTTAGCTATAACTGGGTGTGGGGCACCAACGGGAGGTGTATCTGATACCTCGAAAGAGGTCGCAGAACTTACCCCCCGGCTGAAAATCCAGTCAGCTGGACGACTCTGTCGTCAACGGGGTGCCGGGACTCCTAGCGGAACGGAACCGTTCATGGGTTTAGTTCCAAGGGACGTCAGGGCAACCATGTCGAGTCCGGATGGAAGCGGCGACGAGACGGATCCCAAGGTGTCTTCCAAGGGATTAGTCGGACGCAGCGGAAAACCGGAAGAACGAGCCGCAGAAGTGGTCGCCTCAGCGATCTCTTGCAAGAGGGAGAAGCAGAGGAGTAAGCGGAAGCGGCAGAAGAAGAAGAAAGCATTGGAGAGATCCATAGCTAAGCTGACTTCTCGGCTTAGCGAGCTTTCCTCTTGTGGGACCAGTCCGGAAGAAGGCATGCCGGGCAAGAGGTTCAGAGGTGACACCTCAGCGACCTCGATGCCAGAGAAGCTGGAAGCCGGACGTCAGCAGAGCACTGCAGGTGGGGTGGAAGCCACAAAGTCAGTGCTGCAGGGTGGCGATGCTTCGACCAGCAATAAAGGGCGGACTGCGGTTCCTCGGAAACGATCCGCCCCAGCTGGCCAAAGCTCGTCAACACACAGCAGCGGGCCCGAGGCCAAACGGAGGTCTTTCGCGGGGGTCGCGGGGGGTGATCTCCTTGCAGGCATAGCGGACCTCTCCGGCGGGGGGCCATTGGAGGAAAGCCATCTGGCAATCTTCAAGGCCTCCCTGCTGAAGGCGCTGGACTCTCTGGACGGTGGAGGGGACATCGGGTTCGTTGGGAACGCCTACCTTGACAGTGGATTCATTGCCATTAGGTGCAAGAATCAGCAGTCAAGAGAATGGCTGTTCAAGGCTTCTGGGAAGCTGAGTGGTCTCTGGCAGGGGGCCAGACTGCGTCCGGATAGGCTTTACGCTTTGAAGGATGAGAGGAGGATGGTGTTGGTGGTCCACGGAGCTACCGAGACCAAGGAAACCATCCTCAAGAGGCTTCAACGCCAGAACGGCTGCGTAAGGGATACCTCCAAATGGAGGGTTACCTTCGCGGATAAGTTCGGCGAAGGGGCGAAGGTCGGGACTAGGCTGACGGTCTGGTGCCCAAAGGAAGAGGCAGAGGCCATCAAGGCCGCGGGGGGGAAACTCAACTGTGGTCTTGATCAAGCTGTCGTCATATTCCAGAGGGATCCAGCCTGAAGCGAATACCGAGTCCGCGGGGACGGTGCCTCACTCCTTCGGGAATGTAACACCGGGGCGGGAGGTGGGCCTGCGCGGACAAACTTTGCGGGTGTGTCAGCTGAACATTCACCACAGTAGAGCAGCTTCAGCAATGATGATGCGACACTTTGAGGAAGATAAGCTGGACATAGCCTTGGTACAGGAACCCTGGATACTTCATGGTAATATTAAGGGACTATCTTGTAAAGGGACTAGCCTCTTTTTGTCGCTAGGTGAGGGAAGGAAGCGGACCTGTGTATTGGTGAGACGGGGTGTCCAAGCGATACTCATGACTCATCTGTGTTCTCAAGACCTAACGGTCGTGAGGATCGGTAGCGGGAACGGCTCCTTTCTGATCGCATCTGCCTACCTGCCATACGACTCATCAGAGCCGCCACCGCCTCTGGAGGTGGAGAGGCTGGTGAGATACGGTGTGGATAGGGGAGAGAATGTGATTATAGGTTGCGATGCTAATGCTCACAGTACAGTGTGGGGCAGCTCCGACGATAACCGCAGAGGCGAGAATATTCTCGAATTTGTGAGTAAATTTAACCTGCAAATTGTAAACAGGGGGTCTGAACCAACTTTTGTAAACTCGATAAGAAGTGAGGTTATTGACCTAACCCTGGCAAGTCTTGGAATATTAGATAGACTATCGCACTGGAGGGTCTGGGACAGGCTAACCATGTCCGACCACCGGGCCATTCGGTTCGATGTCTCGTATGGACTGAGACGGCGGCGAGGAAGCAGGTTAATAAGGATCCCAAGGAACACGGATGGTCATTTGTACCGGGAACTTCTGAAGGGATCTATGCCTGAGGTGAACAGGATGCCCAGGAACACGACAGAAGTGGAGATCGAGGTGAGGAGGTTAAACTCTGCCGTGATCTCTGCGTATGAAAGAGCGTGCCCTCGGACCGTGGTGGAGGAAGAGGACTCTGTTCCCTGGTGGAACGAAGAACTGGAATCCATGAAGAGGGAGACGAGAATGGCCTTTAATCGGTACATGAGGCACAAAGACACAGTGGCTTGGACTGATTACAAGGAGAAGAAGAAACGGTTGAAGAAGACCCTTCGCAAGAGGAAGAGGCAGACGTGGAGGGACTTTTGCACCAATACGAAGGATATCTCTGATGTATGCAAATTACAGAAGCTGATATCAAAGGATCCAAGATCCAAAATGGGACTCATCCGAAACAAAGATGGAGTCCTGCTGGAGACACTGGAAAAGTCTACTCAAGAGATGGTAGACAGACACTTCCCGGGAGCATCGTACACACTGGGGCCTGGCCATCTGTGCGTAGATGGTATCACAGGTCGGAGAGGAACGAGGCGGAAGGGATAGTGACGAGGAACGGGATAAGAAGTGCGATGATGACGTTCTCCCCGTTTAAGACTCCGGGACCGGACGGGATATTCCCTGCTCTGCTTCAGTGGGGCCAGGAGCAGCTGCTCGAGCGATTGCGGGGAGTATTCGTGGCATGTCTGGCAATGGGTTATGTGCCTGGTGTTTGGAGGGAGGGAAGAGTGGTATTCCTACCAAAACCAGGAAAGAAGGACTACACGGAGGCCAAATCCTTTAGACCGGTCTGCCTCACCTCTTTCGTCTTAAAGACGATGGAGAGGGTGGTGGTGGACTATCTAGAAGGAACAGTATTTGTGGAACGTCCTTTAAGTAGATTTCAGCACGCATACAGAGCGGGGAGATCTACGGAGACCGCCCTCCACGACCTGGTCGGGGTGGCGGAAAAGGAACTGATGAACGGAGGCATCGCTATGACCATTTTTATGGACATAGAGGGTGCTTTCGATAAGATCTGTTTTGGAAGATTGAAACTAGCCCTAGAGGCCCGTGGGCTCAACCCGGTCGTTATTAACTGGATTGAATTCATGCTGCGCCACAGGGCGGTAAATCTGCAATGTGGGAGTCATAGGCTTAGAGCGATAGTGACGAGGGGATGTCCCCAGGGAGGGGTGTTATCACCAATCCTTTGGAACATCACTGTTGACTCCCTGCTTCATAGGCTGGACTCAAGGTGCATACATACAATAGGATATGCAGACGATATAGCGGTGATGGTGAGAGGAAAATATATTAACACCATGCGGGATGTAATGCATGGGGCGCTCTCCACTGTAGAAAGATGGTGTAGAGAGCAGGGCCTCACTATCAATGCTACTAAGACGGATATGATCCTCTTTACAAGGAAGAGGAAAATTCCGAACTGGAGTCCTCTAAGGATTTTCGGATCCGAAATCAACATCTCCCGAAGGGTTAAGTACCTAGGAGTAATCCTAGATAGCAAACTTACCTGGAAGGAGCATGTGCTGGAGAGGACTAGGAAGGCAAAGACTGTGCTCTTTCAGTGCAGAAGAGTGTGTAGCCTTCGATGGGGTTTATCTCCAAACAAGGCACACTGGATCTACACTGCTATGGTTAGACCCTATTTGACGTATGGCTCAGTTGTCTGGTGGCATAAAGCAGATCAGATAACGATGAGGGCCGAACTGGATAGGGTCCAACGCCTGTCATGCATAGCCATCAGTGGTGCCATGCGCACCACCCCGACTTTCGCGCTGGAGGCGATACTCGGGCTGCTACCGTTGGACTTATTCATTAAGAGGACGGCGGCGCTGGCGGCAATGCGAATGCATAGGAATGCTGTATGGCGTGGTGCGGACTTACCAGCGGCAGGACATGGTCGCATTATGGACATTGTTCGTGCAAAGGTCAGCGATGTCTGCATGCCTGTGGATGGTATGTGCAGGGTGCGAATCATCGATAGGTGGCACGATACTCTGATCGCAGACGGCCGACTGCACGATGAGTGCAGTAAGCATGACTTAAACATCTTCACGGATGGGTCACTGATAGATGGAAGGGCAGGTGCAGGGGTCTTCTCTTCGGAGTTGAACCTCGGCTGTAAGCTCCATCTAGGGAAGTACGTGTCCGTATATCAGGCCGAACTACTGGCCCTGACACATGCTCTGGACCACTTAATTGGCGATCAGGTGCGGAATAGCAGTATCCTGCTAGCACTGGATAACCAGGCGGTGATTAAGAGTATGGCGCGGACGAACGTTAATTCGAGACTGGTGCTGGAGGCTGTCCAGAAGCTCAATGAGTGTGCCCAATACAACAAGGTAACACTCTGCTGGGTCAAAGGGCACATAGGCACAGAACAGAACGAGAAAGCGGACGCTCTTGCTAAGGAGGGGGCTGCTGACTTCTTTTGCGGGCCTGAGCCGAGAGTCGCTCTTAGCGACGGGAAGGTAAGGGCCTTGATGGACGAGTGGCTGTACTCTGAACATGCACGAAGGTGGAGGAACCTCACCACGTGTCGTCAGGCGAGGATGGTTATTATCAAACCGCTTCGCAGCCGTTCGGAGGCTAGACTACTACTCGGATACAGAAGAGACAGTCTTAGCTGGCTAATCTCTTTGATCACGGGGCACGGCAATTTCAGATATCATCTCCATAAGATGGGTCTTGCGGAGGATGGCGTCTGCAGGCTGTGCCTAGAAGATGAAGAGTCGGCGGATCACATAGTGAACCATTGCCCGGCGCTGGCAGCCAGAAGACTCAGTGTGAACGGTCGTAATGACGGCGTTCGAAGCTGGGATTCGTGGTTTAAGAACGCACTTGCGTTGACAAGGGACCTGGTCATGAAGCGGGAGCTCGACTCGTTCGGCCGCCTGCAGTGACCAAGGGACGTGGGGGCGAAAAAGGACCTACTCGTTCTGGTCTGCTTCGACTATTCCCCCAAGGAAAGAGGACGGTTTTAGTGGGTAGTCTGCAGCAAGGGAGTCCCACACTATCGGCGGACCTGGTTCAAGCAGGGACACTGGTGTGCGTAAAAGCATTTCCTACCTAAAAAAAAAAAAAAAAAAAAAAAAAAAAAAAAATCATTTCAGACAAAGATGAGGATGGTTCAGCTGGAGCACCAAATAATGCCACTCCTCGATGAGATATTCGCCAACTTAGAAAAAAGATATCCGAATTCCAAGAGGGAGACAGTGGCTGGAGCCTGTCGCGGATATCTCATCTTGAAGTAAACATGAACCAATACAGGGCATCATATATCCCCCTACCAGCAGTCCTGAATAAGAAGCATCAAAAACAATTATGTTTATTGTTTTAAATGGGTATTAATTGCTGCGCTAAGCCCCACCAAAATTCATGCAGAAACGCCCCAAAATTACAAGATTCGGAATATTGAAGATAGCGAGATAAGTTTATCTAATGGAATGGTTGTAAACTTTGAGTGTTTAGCATTTCCGCTAGCATTCAAAGACATTGAACGCTTCGAATGGCTTAATGCCGATATAAGCGTCAATGTTTTCAGATTTGACGAAGATATTAGTGCTATAGTCGGCCCATAATATAGCACTAAATTAGAGAAAAAATATCACGTCAACATGTTTCTTATGCAGGACATGGATCGATCATATTATGTATGGATTAAAAATATTTCAAGGTGGGTTATAAAAATCCTATAAATATTTCTTTTTTTGGTTTTTAAATTTATTTCTGTTTGTTATTGTTTTCTCCTACAATTTGTTTATTAGAATATAAAGCATTATACTTATAAACATTTCTTCTTCTTCTTTTTTACATACATAATTTCTGTAGACTGGCACGCTCCCAAGTTACACAGCATAATTGTGCGGCACATTTCTGCAACAGCTGCCTGCAAAACTGCAGCCAAAGCAGCATAATGGGTAGCAGCAAAGACTAAAAGACTGGAAACTCTTCCACTACACTCAAAAATCGTAAAATCAAAAAACATGTACACTATACGTGTAATTTCGCATTGAATTGTTGTTGCCCTTTTGGTGAAGTTGGGAAGAAATTCGTTAACATGGCAACGGGTGGAGGTGCCAACCTGCTAACAATATTTAATTCAATTTATTTAATAACAAAAAGGTGAATAATTATATTTGAAAAATTTTTTATTGCAAATCGTGGGAAAAGGTATTGTGTTTGTCACAAGAATTATAAGAACAACAACAATTCTTCTCCAGCTCATATAGCTTCTAAGTTACAGCCCTTTGAAATTTGAAAGTTTCACGTCTATTTCCCCTAGTCTTTTTGAGAAGCACATATAGGCATATTATTATCGTTGAAAAGGTAATCGAATTACCTTTCATTTATGTAAACTATAATTTTTTGGAGTAACTGTTACTGTTAGAGAAAAATAATATGTAAGATTTTTTATATAATTTTTTCTATTTAATAATTTTGCTCTGAATAAAATGTATAATTAACCTATATAATTTCCGTAATAACATCATAATCGGTGCATTATTTTAGGAGAAAACCAACAATAACACTAAAAAAATACCAATTTTTGTCAAACATTATAAAAACAAAGACACGCCTGCCAAATCTAAAATTGAATTTTTCTTGAAAAACAAACGTTTTTTGATAAAAAATTGTTTAACATAAAGGATAGGTAATTTGAATAGCTGTCCAATGATACCAATAAAGTACAGTTTGCACACATATAATTAAATACTTTATTATACATATACATATATGTATTACATTACAAATATTAGTTAGTTGTTAGTTGGTATCTCTGGATACACAAGCGGTGGTGAGCTTAGAAGCAGAAAAAGATATACATATGTCGGGAAGCGAAAAATCATAAAGTTTTATTCTAAATTGCTATTAAATAACAATAATGATACCTAGTAATTTGTCAAAAAAAGGTGCCTGTAAGGATTTTGAACATATTCTATACAATTAATTAAGTGGACATTAAAGTGAATGTGCTCATTTTGTGCTGTGAAAATTCTATCTAAAACGCAATTTTCTAGACACAAAAATCACCACATTTGTTTTGTGTACGTAAAGACCCCGGGGTTTTATGTAAACAAAAATTTCTTAACAATTGTTGTTGCATTGCTCTTCGTGGCACGCACACATTCATAGCATTTTCAAGAGTTTCCAGTCTTGTAGTCTTTGGGTAGCAGGCAAGGTTTATAGGATAAAAGGTTACGCCAGTAAACAAAGAAAAGTGGTCTCGTTCTGCGCATCTACGTCAATAAGTATTTCTAAAATCACTAGGGTCACAACACACGTTGCAAATAACAAACTTGAAAAGTCGTATGAAGAAAAGTTGGAACAGGTTTAATGTTACTCGAACGCTCCGATTTTGTTTTTGCTTTTTTGTTGTTGTAGTTTTATGTGGTAACTCCAACAAAAGCAACATTTCTTGTCGTTCTCGTATGTTTTCAGAGTTACATCCCTTTGAAATTTGGATATTACGAGAGTTTATCTGTTCAACTATACAAAATACTTACATGTTTCATTTGTGTAAAAATGTATAATTACTGTAATAATTACTTTATGTAAAAATGTAAACTGTATAATTAACCAACAAAAACTTAAGCCTTTACGCTTAAGCTTCAGTACTTTACGTTTAGCATAACATAATTTTTTACCCATATTAATTTGCAACTCATTTTCAAAGCAATTTACATTAAAATGATCTTCACCACAGAATAAACAGTATACAGAATGCGCATCTCATACAAAAAAAATTTTGTTCCGTGGTCGCAATATTACGACCACTGTTAACTTAACATTACGTCCGCTGTTAATAATATTACGACCAGCATTTAACAGCCTTTGTTTCTGTAAATTTCAACTCGTTTGGTGTTTCTAACAGAACCGAGTGAGCTGATTAACATTTCCCGACGGCAATTCGTCATCATTCGGTATCATCGTTGCTCAGTCGGCTTTTTTCTACAGCATTTCTATTGTACTATAAATATGTACACACATACCCGTACAATACATATGTTTGTACAGATATACATATATGTTTACACAAGGAAGATGTAGGAATGTGTTTCGCAGGCAAACTCCTAAAAAATTCTCGACTAGCACTTTTTTTCGGTTTCTAAAACAAAACTACTGTGTAAAAAAGGAAGAAATCATGAGAAAAATGCATAGAATAGTGATAATCTATGAATTGTTAAAAAAAATGTTTATAAACGGAATTATATTTTCTTTCTATCTCGTGTTATTTCAAATTCGTAAAAAACATTCGTTTAACCCTATAAAAGGGTTTCCATTAACTTTTTAATGTTACTCGTATAATGTATTCAATGTGTTGATATGCCGACTAAATTAGATCATCTGCCTATTCAAATTCTTCAACAGCACACTATGCTCGCAACGGAGATCGTGCCAGCGCTTTACAAAGCCTGGACATCGAACAAGAAGCAGAACAAAGCTAAGAAAGCAAAATTCCTTCCAAAAACCATAAAATGCAAAATTGAAAACAAATCCAGACGGACGGACTGTTATTGTAAGTTAAGCAAAAGAAGACAAATCGCACCGTTCTTCTCATCGCCCGCTGTACACCATAAATGGATCGATTCTTTCTTTCACACTTTACTTGACATACGAGTACTGCATCGATTATCTCTTCTTACGCATATTCGCTAGCATTGTTAGTGAAAAAAAAAGAAACAAAGTCGATTATCCGATCCCTTCATACTCATTCGAAAAGATCTTCGAACGAACGTGAACAAGAGAAACAGCACTCTCATATCATGTGTGTTTGTTGGTAGAGTGTGCACTGAACTCTCTCTTTTGATGAAACTTGCCTAACTAATAACAGCAGAGAACTTCGTCGCCCAACAAATTAACAGCGACAAAGCTCTGTTCACCAAATTCGTTATCCCCCTATTGCTTTCGGCCCGCACCCATAATTCAGATTGCTTCGTTGGGCGACATGCGCATTCTGTATACTGTTTATTCTGTGTCTTCACAGATGCCTGCACGTTTGGTTTTGAATTGTTTTTTTCGCTGGCAAAACTCCCACCAAATTTTTGATAAGCGAACAACTGATGAAAATTTGAAAACCCTGACCACTAACATTATTGCAAAAATTCACAGAGCACTTCATTATTGGTATTATTCAATCACCAAAATTTTACATAAAAAATTATTGTTATAACCCGTGTGCAGGCACCTCGAAACAAAATTTTAATACAAATAATTATTGACGTCATTTGACATCCCTGTCAAACGAAAAAAAATAACGGACCTGCGCGTGGCGTAACCTTCTTTCTATAAACCTTGGGTAGCAGGCATATCTGTAATAATGTCGTTACAGTTATGCCTGAGGACGATAAGGATAAGATAGTTTTTAAGAATTATGAGCGTAAGCTCAATGTGCAATTCGTTGTCTACGCAGACTTCGAATGTATTTTAAGTAGTGTAGATAGTAGCAATAGTAATAACAATTTAGTTAGTAAGCACATACCTGTGGCCTTTAGCTATAATATTCATTATAGTTATGATAACAGGTTAAGTAAATTTTTAATTTATTCGGGGGAGGGTGCTCCCACAAAATTCATAGAATTTTTAGTTAGGAATATTTTAGATATATATTACAAGTATTTAAGTATTGTATTATAAAACCAATGGCCTCCTTAACACCTCAGCAGTCAATGCATCAGATGGAATGCAAAAACTGTCATATTTGCAATTTGGAATTGGGTGCAGACAGGGTGGCGGATCATTGTCACCTTACTGGCGAAAATAGGCGAATATATACCAAATGTATCCAAACAATAATGAATTTAGTCTTTTAAAAAGAAAAGGTGTATTCCCATATGAATACCCAAATTCATTAGACCGGTTTGAAGAAACTTCTCTTCCTTCTCGAGATGAATTCTCCACTCGCTTGACAAACAAGCAATGTTCGGCTGCTTGTTTGAACGACTATGAACACGCCGTTAAGGTGTGGCCATTTGGACATTCAATTGCCAAACCCTTAACGACTACATGCTTCTATATCTGAAAACTGATGTTCTTATTTTAACAGACATTTTTGAAAATTTCGGGAAAGTCTGTAAAAATATTTATGAGTTGGATCCATGTCAGTATTACACTGCCCCAGGATAGAACTGCCCACTGCCCACTAAGATAGAACTGGAACTTTTAACAGATATAGACATGTATATGTATGTATGTTCGTACAGAAAAGTATAAGGCGATGCATTGTCCAGTGCTCTAAGAGATATTCAAAGGTTTGCCATTTTGCGCAGAAAATAAAAAATCTTAAAATGGTAAATTTGCGAAGCTAATAACAGATTTAGCCAGCAAGACTGCTTATACAATTCATTACCAGAATCTTCAGCAATGTCTGAAGAATGGTTTAAAACTTGTTAAAACTCAAAGAGTTTTAAAGTATAAACAGTCTTGCTGGTTAAAACAGTACATTGATCTCAACACTCATTATAGAACCTTGGCTAAGAATAATTTTGTGAAGAATTTCTTCAAATTATTGAGTAATGCTGTATAGGGTAAGATGATGGAAAATGTTGAAAAGAGGAAAGATGTAAAAATTGCAACTGAATGGGAGAGTAGAGGAAGACGTTTAGGAGCTCGGACATGGATTGCTAGCCCCAATTTTCACAGTGTATCATACTTCACTGAAGATATGGTGGCGATTCAAATGAGTAGAGCTCGAGTCTATAATAAAACAATTTACTTGGGGTTTGTTGTATTGGAATTGTCAAAGTAGAAAATGTATGATAAAATTGTATGATACGATAAAGAAATGATAAAGAAAATGATAAATGTATGATAAAGAAAATAAATGTATTCCGGGTATGATGAAAGACGAAAATAAGGGGAAAATTATGAAGGAATTTGTAGGTCTGCGCCCAAAAATGTATTCCATCGATGTTGTTGACTGCAGACAAACAAAGAAGGCCAAAGGTGTAAAGGTCACGGTATTAGATAAGTTAATTCTAAGTGACTATAAGAACTGTTTAATCAATAAGAGTATTATTTATGGAGATACATATTTTACTTATGGAGGTACATATTTCGACCCACGCTCCATAATATATATATACTCAACATATTCCTAAGGTAGCTTTAAGTGCACTAGATGACAAGCGTTATATTAAGGTAGATGGCATCCACACTTACGAGTGGAGTCATTATAAGATAGATATAATAAATGATTTCGATTTAAGTTTTAAAATTTCTCTTAATTCCTCATCAACTCAAAAAATTGGTAAATAAAAACAAATGTACATACTATTTAATTCCTCATCAAATCAAAAAATTTGTAAGCAAAAAAACAAATTTGTAAATAAAAAAAACACATGTACATATATTTAAATTTTAAAATATTTCTTTTACTTCAAAATGGATGCAAGTAGATTTTTTAAGGGCAAATGGATGCAAGACCCGAGTAAAGAGCATACAGAAATTAAAATATCCGCTTTTTACTTCCAGTTCTTCATCAAAAAACCATCCAGCATTTTTCAACATGTTGCTCTCATTCGTGTTCAGAGAAACATAATTCTTCATTGCAGTTGTTAGACCCAATGTCGCGTGCGATCAATTTCCATACCATTAAGCTCATAGCGAATCTCATCAAACAGATATGCAAGGAAATTATTTCTCTATTTCTATTATTTTGGATAGTGTTCCAATTTCTAAAGTGACAAATCCTTCGATATAAATATAACTCTCACTGGGGAAAAAAAAGAGATCTTGGTTTTGAATTGAAATTCTAATTTCATCGTTGTTTTTAAATGATTGCAAATACGGCGAATATAATCTTTTTTAATAATACTGTCATCGTAAATCGGTTTTTGTCTAACAGTTAGTATACCACTTATTATTTCTGTTTTAATACAAGTCCCAGCGATGTTAAAAATTTTTTGTTGTTCTTGATTGTTCAACCGCCAATGTAGGAATGATTGAAGATTCATGGGTGAGTGTGTTTTCATTGTAAATAATCATATTAGTCGAGAGGTTTTAAATGAAGTTTCAGAGTTATTGTTTCTCCACAAAAATGAATTAATTTTCCACTTTGATCAACAACATTTATCGGAATTTCTATTTTATAACCAGAACTAACCATCACTGCAAACATATGAATTGTATGCGCTGGTTCGTTGTTAATATATGAACCGACCACAATGTTGCACTCAAGGTGTATTGCAGATATATTCGTTATATTCAAAGGCAAGTCTAATGCATGTGATTTTCCTGTTTCCAACTCAATATTACTGAAGCCCAGTATTGAACCAATTGTGCTACCAGTATTAAAATAAATGATATCTTTGCTGCATTCTACAATTGCTTGAATTCCATGAATTGCCTCTTTAATATAATATAATCAACAATATCATCAAGTTCATATGAACCAACTGGAATTTCAATGATGTGATTACCTACAGTCTGTCAAGAATAAGTTTACACATTTTTTATTTATTTATTTATTTATTTATTATTTATTAATACAACTTATGCACTAAGACAAAGTCTTTTATAGCAATGAAATTGAAGCAATACAAGCTGGCATATAATAAGTAAATAATTAGATTAACTAATATATACGATTAATTTAATCTGAGAAGTGAGAGAAGAACGAGTAAAGATTAAGGGAAAAAAGGAAATGGAGAAGTATAACACCTAGCTCACGTATTCGAATCAAAGAAATGCCCCTTTACCAGACGCCTGAATGCACTCTCATCTGCCGTGGTTTTCAGCCTGCTTGGCAAGCTGTTCCAGAGTTAGTGCTGATGAAAAACAGCCTCCCAGTGTTGAGAAATGAATACGGGGGAATTATAAGATTTCGTGTTCGAGTCGAAGTACCAAATGATAATTTAGAGTACAGATAACTTGGTATGCCTGTAGTTATCAACTTATACATAAATAAACAATTTCTGTAATTCAAGAAATCAGAAAAGTCGCCACCAAGAAGTGTGTGTCGCCGGTCTCTGATATGATCATATCGCTTCAAACCATAAACAAATCTAGTCATATTGTTAATTAACACCATGATTTTATAAGAAGATATGGAGTCCAGTTTGCAGTAAATAAGTTCAGCATATGTAATAACAGGGAGAATAAGTGTCAAGACCAGTTTACTCCGAGTTTCAGTTGGAAGATATTCCGCAGCATAACGCAAGTTACGCATCACACAGTAGGCTTTGCCCACCACTGTATTAATGTGATCAGTGCAAGTTAACGTAGAGTTGACCAAAAAACCAAGATTAGTTGCTTTGGGAACAAATTTGAGTGCCGTATCACCAATAAATAAGAGTGGCAATGTAGAAAAATTTGGAACATTATTAAGTATCGGCATAGCAAACGATTTAGTGACATTTTCTTTTAAATAATTCATATTTGACCACAAAGCAATGTTTTTAAAGTCATCATTAATCTTCCTATACAACTCATCCATGGACTCAACCGGGCTCGACAAATACACTTGTACATCATCACCATAGGCATGTATGTTAACTTTCTGTACAACACTGAACAAATCATTTAAGAACATAGTAAACAGCAAAGGACCCAAAACTGAACCTTGGGGTACTCCTACCTCAACCTTCCTAAAGTCGGAAAACGTATTTCCAACTTTTACTCTTTGAAACCGATCAGATAGAAAAGACCTAATAAGGTTAGTTGCACTAGATGAGAATAGAGAAAATTTTTATTCAGCTTTTATTCAGAGAAGCGTAATATTTCGTTGATTCTAATGTCATCAGTAATCTTCAGCATCGCCGTAGTGCAACTATGCCCAGGTCGGAAACCTAACTGTAGAGGGTTGAGCAAACTGTTATCTGCAATATGACTGTGGATTTGTGTAGCTGTAAGAGCTTCAATCACTTTCGATATGACCGACAATATACTTATTGGCCGATAGTCAGCAAGTTCAGAGGCAGTGGACTTCTTAGGTATCGGTAAAACTGTTGCTAATTTCCATAAGGATGGAAAACTAGAAGTTGTTAGTACATGATTAATGATCTCCGCAATTGGTGAAATTATCAGAGGTAATATAATTTTAATAAATTTGATCGGAATTCTGTCAAACCCCACAGCAGAAGATTTGATTGACATAATTTTCTTGACAACATCAACCTCGGAAACGCTAGAAAAATAAAACATTTCTGCGCTAGTCGAATCACAACTAAATGCATCGAGAGAGGTAACATTCTGCCGCTTTGACATAAAGTGTTCATTGAGATCACACGGACTAAGTTTGACTGTTGTAGACTTTTGCCTTCAAATTCCAAGATCCTTTATCTAGAAGCAAAAAATCTCTTCTTAGATTTCCTTATCAAGTCGGTAGCAAAGTTGCGTGCTCTCTTGAAAGCAACCCAATTTTGTTCAGATGGTTGTCTTTTAAATTTTGAATGCAGTAAATTTTTATGTTTGATCGCCATTTTAACATGCTCAGAGTACCACGGACAAGAGCCATTGCGAGCAGTGACAGTACGTATAGGTACAAAAGAGTCAAACAGGTATTGGACAGCACAAAGAAAGAAAGAAACGACGACACCACACTCTTCCTTGGGATCTTGTGCAAACGTTCTGGTGGAAACCTTGAGGGTTTGGTACATTTTCCTCATCATAACGTGCTCTGCACGTTCAGTTAACTCACAATTACTGCCGCCTCCATACTTCAGTTCTGGTTTTCCCTCACACTACAAAATATTATATATTGTCTTTCGTGTTACAGATAACATCTTGGATAATTCTGGTACAATTTTACCCATTTGTACATTGCAATAAACCAACTGAATCACTTCAAAACATAACATTTTGTCTGGCATTTTAAGAAACCCTTATGTTAAAAGAAAGAACCACCAGAAAACACGATTTTTCAACTTTTGGTATTCGCAAAGCAACATTGAACAAGTAATTAACATACCAATAGAAAAAAATTAAAATCGATGCCTAAATAATGGTAAAAACAACGCATATTAAATCAACAAAAGAGTTGTGAAAAGAGTTTCTTGACAGTTAAAAAACTGAGTAATCATGATTTTTGTTGCATATTTCGTAGATTGTGCATTAAATTTGGCTTTTTTTTCATTAAACTGTTGTAAGTACTGCAACTTAAGGTAATTGATAAATGAAAATTCTATAAAGAACCAAAAAGTAGTATTGTTTTGCTAAACAAATTGAAAAATGGAATTTTGTTTTCAATGTGTAAACTCATTCTTGACAGACTGTATGTGAAATAAATTGTTGTCGACATCAACGTTAGGTATAGAATTTTATCTGTGGAGACCACACACATAGTTTCTGTCGAGTTCTATTGGTGGAAAGTAATCGGCTGTAAGAATTGACACGTTACCGCTCAAAGTAAGTATTATAGACATCTCGAATGTTAAAAAAGAAATGAAATTAAAATCTTGAATAATGTGATTTTATTTAAAAAAATTTATTTATTTCTGAAATACAAATACATATATTAACAAAAAAAAATACAACTGAATTTTTAGAGTATAGCATTATTGTGAATGCAAGAGTTATGATCATTCGAAAATCCCAACCATTTAACAAGACATCTGGTTGCTTTGGTTTTGAGAATTTTTCAACGAGGTATGTATTGGGATATCTTGTCTTCTGTAGTTCACTTTCATAGAATCCGCCTTTAACGGAATTGCCTTGATAGTCTTCCAAAATATATGTTGTTGGATTCGTGATTTCTATAGTCTGTATTTTGAAAATTTCTGTTGTCCAGTTCAGTGTATAGCCTTTCTCAAAAATATGCTTATATTTACTGATTCTCACAAAGTCACCCTTGCGGAATTTGGGTTTATTGAAACTTTTTAGGTTATTATATGCAGTCCTTAATAGAGAGGTTTCATTGGAAGCGTGGACATTCTCAGGAGTCATTCTAATTGTTCTATGTATTTTCGCTTTATATGTATTTGTCAACTACATTTTCATAATTATCAATCCATCGATATGATCCGTGATAACTGAATTCCTTCCACATCATCCCTTTAAGTGTTCTATTGAAACGTTTAACGATTGAAGCTTTTAATTTGCTATATGATGAGTTGATATGATTGATGTGATATTGCGTCATTAAATTTTTAAATTGATTGTTGAAGAACTCTTTACTATCATCGGTTTGTAGATTTTTTGGTATTCGTCCAAATTTTAATACGTTTTCCATAGCTTTTCCTAAGTCAAAAGAGTTTTTAGTGCTATAGCCCACAAATTTTGAAAATGTATCGATTACGGTAAGAAGAAAACGATATCCATCATTATATGTGGAATAATTATCCTTTTCCACAAAATCTGCTTGCCAGAGATCATCTATTCCTTTGGTTATTACTCGCCTTCGGTTAAAATTCTTAGTAATGTGTTTTCCTCTCGTATATGATTGATTTCTTCAGAAATACTTTTCTTAAGCAATTCGTTTTCCTCTCGTATATGAGTGATTTCTTTGTAAACATTTTCTATTAGCAATACGTTTTCCTCTTGTAGTCTTATGTAATTCTGTTCAATATTTCTGTGGATGGATTCCTTTAGTAATGTGTTCTCGTCTTGAACTTTTAATGGTAATCTGATTAAGGTAATCTGATTTAGAGTTTCAACAAGAAATGCTTTTGTAACGACATCACATTGCTCTTTAGGTTCTTCAACATTTTTTAAGCGTCTTTTAAAATGTAACCCTTTTTTTTAAGTTTACATTTCTATCATAGTCCACATTGAGGCCTAAAGCGTTTAGAATATTTCTTCTTAATTTATTTGGTTTTCACCTTGCTGAGAATAATGACCGAACTTGTCAACGCTTATTTTAAGATCATTATTTTCTGTTATTGTATATAGCGTTTATACAATTATATCTGCCTCCAATATTATAAATTATTGAAACAACTTCATTATTATGATTATTGTGACTAGCAAATGCAGATGATACTAATAATCTTAACCTATCTACCAACACATTTGGATCATTCCAATATATATAATTTGGCTTATGCTTATTAACACGCATTAAACCGCTTCCTTTGTGTGATGATGATGAAGATTTATTCCCATTGAATAACTTTTTTATTATTTTGTATTTGAAGGCTTTAGTTCCCATGATTTGCTTAGTTCAGCTATAATTGCGTTTATGAGCATTTGTATAATTTGTTTGTATATCTATATCTATAATCTGTTTGTACATCTGTAGTTCTGTATTGTCAAAATTTTTAGGTTTCTTATGGAATAACAGTTCAGACAATCATGATGCTAAACTCTAATTATGATTAGAAATAGATATTTTGTTATCATCTAATTCAAATGTTTTTTTACCAATTCTCCGTTTGCCATCTGAACCTCTATGTGCTCCATGTAGAGTATCTAACTTATCCTGCTTTTCCAATTTTTGTAAATGTGATAACCACCCTAAAAACACCCCTAAAACTATACTTCCAGCAAAGACACAAAACAATTATAGGAAAGACATACTCCTAAATTCTACTCCCAGTTACTCCCACATTTCAGTTGTCCTCGAAGCCTCACATACCTACTACTCATATTCCCAACGCATAAACATAAATATTCTACAACTGCGTGCAATTATTACTTCATGTGCATAAACCAAAAAAAATAAAATCCCGAATTTATTTACATTAACTCTATCGACTCAATTCCACGAAAAAAAAAATATGAAGACAAAATTATATGACGGTGAATTTATAAAGAATTGAATTCGTATATGTTCATTCATGTACACTGGCCATCTATCTGTTGGACTCTTTGTCTGTCCGTCTCTATATATGTCTGTCCGTCTATATGTATTTAGGTATGTCTGTCCGTCTGTCTATCTGTCCGCCCACAATCAAAAAACCTTTAAGGAAGCTACCCAGAAGACCGCTCACAGACATCGACTTGATGGAGCATGCAAAACTATTGCTACATTTTAGAGGCGGTCCAGGATACTATAAGGGTAAAACTAATTACGAAGGCTTGTTTCTCTCCTTATTCGTCTCAATTGAGTTGTTTTTTCATTGTTTTTCTCGCTTCTCCATACACATTGTTTTGGTGGTGTATGTTCTTTGTAAATCAACTCAATGTATAAATAATACGTTCTTCGACTATGTCTTGTGTTCGATATCATTGTGCTGTCGATTAGTTCAGCTGTGGGCCAGTTGTTTATTTTCTATACTATTTTATTCGGTCCGGTGGTGTTTACAATTATAATGACTTTGCGTCAGATGAGTGTTTACAATTATAATGACTTTGCGTCAGATGAGTGTTACGTACAATGTATTTAACGTACATATATAATATATTATATACATATTCAGTGTTCCACTAAAGTCTTCGTACAGCACTTGATCAAAACTTTATTGATAAAAAAAGGTAATGTGTAGCAGGAATTTGAAAAAATATACGGAACCAGGAAATAGCGTGGTTCGTTTTTCACCCATTCCCTCTGAAGAATTTCTTTTAGTCGAGACTTTGAGCAAATGTGATGCGACTTAATCCTTTTCCCAAGCATATTGTACGGCAAGTACATTGTAGTGTAACCAACCTCTGGTTCACTTCGCCAACGGTAGAGTGCATTGAGTGAACTTCAAGCTGACACTGCACTAAAGTCACTCATTGCACTCAACACTTAAAATCGAATATCGGCCAATGAAAAGAAAGCAACTTAGCGTAAGAAAGAAAGCATGACACTTTCTTTAAAATTAAGTAGGAGTAAGAAATGTAAATATAATATTGTAATAGTTAAGAATGTAAGAAATAATGTATAAAAAGACGGCGAAAGCCAGAATAAACAGAACTTCTTGTAAGTCCAGCACTGGATGCAGACACTCTTTCCTTGATCAGAATAAGTACGGCCTTGTGGCCATATACCATGTTATAGCGGGGTTCGCTTAATAAACCAAGCAATAAATTCGGCCTTGTGGCCAAACTTTAAAAACATAGCGTGGCTCGCTTAAAGCCAAACAAAGCAAGGCCTGGTGGCCAAACTAATACAGTGTGACTCGCTAAAATAAACAGTCAACTCCCTTTCAATTATTTATCCGCTGTAAACATATCTCCGTCTTCCGCATGGCGACCCTTCCTCCACATGGCGATCCTGCAAATTTCGACACCTGCAATCTCCTGCCAATTTCGACACCTGCAATCTCCTGCCAATTTCGACACCTGCAAATTTCGACACCGCAATCCTCCGATAGATGCCACAGCAATCCATAGACGAAATCTTCGCCGGATGGGAAAACCAGAAGTCCACCGACGTCCTAATCATTGACGAAGAATATGTGCCGGAAAGCACCAACAAGACAACGGAGGCAACACCGAAATACACACCAGAAATAAAAGGAACTGGACCAAAAGCAATAACAATTGAAGAGTACAAGAAACGGCAGCGACACAGAGCAGTCACCACCCCGGAAACACCACCTCCAAAGAAGAAAAGCAGGACTGGTAGATGCGTCCGAGAACGCAGAGAGGTAGCTGAACTACACAGACTAGCCAACCTCTGCACATCAAAGGAACAAAAAGTGCTGTTCCTAAATCGGATAAAAATAATAAAGATAAAGGCGGCAAGTGATAAAATTCAGAAGAGGCAACGATGGGAAACGTAGAAAGCATGGTCAACCAGGTGACCACCACGATCCATCAACTACACCTACCGGCAGTCCCGGAATATATAACAACTACAATCTTCTGTAACTGTAATCTTCATAGCTCTAACAATAATTTTTTCAATAATTACATACCTTAAGAAGTATATAAATAAAAACAAACATATTATAAGTACGGTTTAAATTATTATTATGAGTAAAAAATGAAATAATTGAACAAAATTAAAACAAAATAAATGATTCTATGGAAAATTTAAGATCTAAAATCCAAATGTAAAGTTTTTAAGCAAATTTTCATAAAAAGCTCGAACATAAACATTTCTCTAATGAATGAGTTACTGGTAGAACTGGAGAAAGAACTAACGAATTTAAAAACAGAATTCCAAAAGACATACTTAAGGATAAAGAAAATATTAGAGGAAAAATTAAAGGACAGAGAGGACAATTCAATTAAACAAGACCAAGACGCAAACTTAACAAGAAAAATGGCAACCTTTAACATAGAAACGGCCATGAAATTGGGGTATGGCCCCCAATTCACGGGAGCATACAAAGAGATAGACAGTTTTTAAAAATAACTGAAATAATATATAGAAATCTAGACACAGACGGTAAGAAACAGCTAATAGAGCTGATATACTACATAAAACTATCAGAATACGTTAAAACGGCACTCTGCGGTTGCACAGAATCAACCGATTATGATTCCCTAAAAAACTTACTTAAAGAACGTTATAAAACAAACGAGACGATACCACAAATCCACACAAAACTGACGACATACATACAAAGAAACCAATCTGTAAACTCGTCCAAAGAAAGGTTATTAACCACAATTAATGACCTAAATAAATTGCAAATCAATAAACTAGGTCAAAATGCAAGCACTGCAGAAAAGAACGTAATCACCAGTATGAACGAAAAATACGCACTCAATATTTTTAAGAACGTCTAAACGACAATTTAAAAAACACACTCTTCGCGGCGCAGCCGAAAACGCTGACAGAAGCAATTAACCTTGCGCAAGAAATCGAAAGTACACAGTCACAGCAACGGACGATAAATAGGGTAATGTGTCAACCAAACCAACGGTTCAACAACTCTTACAACACACAGCACAACAACGGCTACAACAACAACAACAACAACTACCGCAATAACAGCTGGACAGTGACAACAAGTAACAACAACAACCTCCAACGACGACCGCACTATAACACAACAACAGAAATTTACACAATAACAATCACAGTAGAAACCGATACCAAAATAACAACAATAATCAAAGAGGTTTAAACTCAAACAATTATAACGGAAGACGTAACGGATACAACAACAACAGACAAATAAGAATAACACATGCTGAAAACATGCAAGGCCCAGAATGAATAGTCATTGCGGAAAGCCAAAAATAAAAGTAGTTAAGATTTCGGATAACATAACAAATTCAATAATAATAAAACACAACAATAAAATTATGTCATTCTTGGTAGACACTGGCGCAGATGTCTCTTTATGTAAAATATGCACTCAATTAGAAAATGAAAATTATTCTACAACTAATAAATGCAAGTTAACGGGCATCTCTAACGACGAAATCCATTCACTTGGCGAAATTCACTTAAATCTAGAAATAGGAGTTGAAATCCTTAAACATGACTTCCAAATAGTAGATGAGAAATTCCCGATAGAAACAGACGGGATAATTGGCAGAGATTTCCTACAGAAATTCCTTTGCAAAATAGATTATGAGACCTTTACGATAACAATGTTAGTAGAAGAAACAGAAATCACACTCCCAATGGAAGCGAAGGCGCATGAAATATTAAAGATCAAATTACCACAAAGAACACAACTATAGCAAGCAATAAAAACAAACTTTAACGAAGAGAAGGTAATTCTTAACAAAGAACTGAAAGAAGGAATTTTTCTTAGCAACTCAATAGCACCAAAGAACGGGATAACACACATTACGATACTTAATTCAACAAACGCAGAGATAACCATAGATGGCATTCCACTTGAAACAGACTCCCTATCAAATTATGAAATTTTAAATTATAATACAACCAAAACACATGATAAAAATAGACTCAAAAAGATACTTGAAGCTATTAACATAAGCTGCGTAGACAACAACTCGAAACAAAAATTAGTAAACATATTTGAAAGATATCAGAACGTCTTTCACCTCGAAGACGAAATTCTAACAACAAATAATTTCTATACACAAAAAATTTCGACTATAGATGACAACCCTGTCTACATAAAAAACTACAGACTGCCACACACACACACACAAGTGATGAATGAACAAGTACAGAAAATGTTGACTGAAGACATAATAGAATCATCAATCAGCCCATACAATGCTCCAATTCTTTTGGTACCGAAAAAGAACACCGAAGACAAAAGAAAATGGAGACTTGTCGTTGATTTCAGAAAACTAAATGATAGAATAGCAAGCGACAAATTTCCTCTAACTCGCTTAGAAGATATTTTGGACGAGCAAAATGGTTCTCAACACTAGACATGACAAGTTCATTTCACCAAATACCACTCGACAGAAAGTCACGACCATTAACAGCATTTTCGACCAATAATGGACACTACCAATTCAAACGACTACCGTTTGGACTAAAAATCTCTTCGAACAGCTTTCAGCGCATGCTTACAATAGCTCTATCAGGATTAGAGGCTGAAGCATTCCTTTACGTAGACGACATAATCATTCATGGATGCAGCCTCAGCCACCAGAACACCAGCCACCAGACAGACTAGAACGCTATAATCTCAAACTAAACCCACAAAAATGTTGTTTCCTACGTCCCGAAGTAATATATTTAGGCCATCTAATAACGCGTGACGGAGTAAAGACAGAACCAGCAAAATATGAAATAGTAAGAAATTACCCTATACCAAAAAATACGGACGAAATAAGACGAATCGTTGCATTTTGCAATTACTATAGGAAATTCATCCCAAACTTCGCAGACATTGCTAAAAGCCTAAACGCACTACTAAAGAAAATAGCAAAATTTGAATGGACAAAAGAATGTCAATTAGCGTTTGATACACTAAAGGAAAAACTAACTAATCCACCGTTACTCCAATATCCTGATTTCAGTAAACCTTTATACTAACCACAGATGCTTCAAACTATGCCCTCGGAGCAGTACTTTCACAAGGCAAGCAAAGCATTACAAAAACACGACCTTAACAAACCTGTAATAGAAAAAGAATTACTAGCAATTCACTGGGGAATAAACTACTTTAAACCATATCTATATGGTACCAAGTTTATTGTTCTTACCGACCACAGACCTTTGATATCGTTTGTTTCTCATAAAAACCCCTCATCAAAGATGGCAAGAATAAGGTTAGATTTAAGTGACTATGATTTCGAAATCATATACAAAACTGCAAAATAAATACGAACGCCGACGCGCTCTCAAGGATACAAATAGACTCAAATATATTAAAACAAATGATACCGGAAGAAAATGATAATAAAGTAAATAAGGCATTAATTATAACTAGAGGCATGAGCAAGAACAATATGCAGAAGAGCAATGAAGAATTAAGCAATGAACAATGCACATCTCAGAAGCCTGATCAACTTCACATATGGGAATGCACTTCAATAAGCGATGTAAGAAATATAAAGAAATTGGAATTTAATACTAGAGAAATTAATGTATACATAGAAGAAAATAAAGTGCACGTAGAATTTAGCGATAATTCAGCGAATCAAGATTCGGTACTGAAGAAACTAAATTCGAACATTAACGTATTTAATACACATGCGGGATACAGCGATAAATCAGCGAATCTAGATTCGATTCTGAGAAAGCTGGTATGGAATATGAACAAGGAGAAAATAAAAGAATTAACTGGCTAATTCTGACATAATATTTAAACTGTATACAATGGAAGAATTTAAAAATGCATCCGCGAAGATAAATAAAATATATAATACTGCTCAAGGAAGTCCTTAATTAAAAATACTTATTTACAACCCACCAAAAAGAATAACAGATGACATAATAAAATACAAATTAATACACGAATTTCACACCTCAGGACATCTAGGAGTCAGAAGGACAACCCTTAAATTAAAACAACGATACGTCTGGAAGAATATGAACCACATGGTTAAGAAATTTATATCTTGTTGTGACATATGCAAAAGAAACAAACAAACAAGGCATACAAAAGAACCGCTTACGTTAACTAACACTCCACAGAACAACTTCGAGACAATTTCAATTGACACAGTCGGACCTTTAAGAATATCAAACGGGTACCGCTAAATTTTAACGATGCAGTGCGAGCTAACAAAATTTGTAATAGCACACCCGATACCAACAAAGGACGCACAGACCATAGCAAAAACACTCGTAGAACAAGTGATACTAAAATATGGACACATCAAAATACTCAAATCTGACTGCGGGACAGAATTCAAAAACGAACTATTGACAAACATATGTATAATTTTAAAAATTAAACAGACATTCTCGACACCACACCACCACCAAACAATAGGTTCTCTAGAACGTAACCATAGGGTACTTAACGAATTCATTCTAACCACAGCAAACGACTATGAATGGAATGAATGGTTTCCATACTTTACTTGCGCATATAATACAACACCACACGTTGACACAGGGTTCACGCCATTCGAACTAATTTATGGTAAACTACCTCGTTTACTAGATGACGATTCTAACGCAAACATAAAAATATATAGCATCGATAGCTATGCAAAAGAACTACAAACTAGATTAAGATATGCTCTAGATAAAGCACACGAACTATTAATTTCAACAAAGATGAAAAGAGTAAACAATAATAAACAACAAAATTCAAATAAACTACAATTAGATATAGGAGATTTAGTATTGTTAAGAAATATGAATAGGAAAAAGAATCAAGCATCGTACAAAGGTCCTTATAGGATAATAAGCAAAAATGGAGTGAACTCTACCATTGAATATAATAATAGTAGGAAAATAGTGCATAACAATATGTTAAAACCATACACAGTAACAACCTAAATCATAATTGTAAACACTTAGCTTTAGAAAAATTGCTGAATTTCATCCCGAATTTTTCTCTTAACGGTAGGGGTGTAGTGTAACCAACCTCTGGTTCACTTTGCCAACGGTAGAGTGCATTGAGTGAACTTCAAGCTGACACTGCACTAAAGCATAGAGAAAAAATAACAAGAGGGCGAATCTTGAACAAAAATATTTTCCATGGTCGATCCAGTACTGGATCGAGTTTTCACTCATTTCTGAGTGTTTCGCGCTCTTCTCTTTTGCTATTGCCAATGCCAATGTTTCCATTGCTGCTCTGAGCATTTGTTTCCTATCCACTACAATGTATCGTTGATACATTACTGAATGCTTCGCTCTCTTGCCTTTGTTTTTTTTTTTTTTTTTTTTTAATGAGGTAGGAAATGCTTTTACGCACATCAGTGTCCCTGCTCGAACCAGGTCCGCCGATAGTGTGGGACTCCCACCCTTGCGGACTACCCACTAAAACCGTCCTCTTTCTTGGAGGAATAGTCGAAGCAGACCAGAACGAGTAGGTCCCTTTTCGTCCCCACATCCCTTAGTCACTGCAGGCGGCCGAACAAGTCGAACTCCCGCTTCATGACCAGGTCCCTCGTCAACGCAAGTGCGTTCTTAAACCAGGAATCCCAGCGTCGAACATCATCGTTGTGACCGTTCGCACTGAGCCTTCTGGCTGCCAGCGCCGGACAATGGTTCACAATGTGATCCGCCGACTCTTCATCCTCTAGGCACAGCCTGCAGACATCATCCTCTGCAAGACCCATCTTATGGAGATGATATCTGAAATTGCCGTGTCCAGTGATCAAAGAGATAAGCCAACTAAGACTTTCTCTTCTGCATTCGAGTAGTCGTCTGGCCTCTCTGCGAAGCGGTTTAATGATAACCATCTTCGCCTGACGACATGTGGAGAGCTCTATCCACCTTCGTGCATGTTCAGAGTACAAAAATAGTCAGCAGCTCCCTCCTTGGCAAGAGAGTCCGCTTTCTCGTTTTGTTCTGTGCCTATGTGCCCTTTGACCCAACACAGTGTTACCTTGTTGTACTCTTGCCTTTGTTTACCATCGTTTGTGTTATTTGCTTCTCATTGCCATTGCTTTGTTTTTGTATAAATACAAATCGGTTCCCTTGTATTCCTTCATAAATGATTATGCGTAAGAAGAGTTGAGCGATGGAGTCTTGTATGTCAAAGGAGATGAGAATGAATCGGTTGATCGATTTTTTCTTGAAAGCAGGGGTTGAGGGAACAAGGGAATTTGACTCCTTTTTGGTTCCTTTACAATAAAAAACAGGTGCTTACGTCTATCGGTCTATCAAGTTTGGATTTTTTTCGCGCTATTATTTTTCGTTTATTAAAGGAATTTTGTTTTTTTGTAACATAAACTGTTTAGTATTTTAAATTAGATTTATTATTAAATTAGGTTATTGTAATTGTTATTTTATATGTATAAAATTATAATATAATTGTTGTACCAATATTTCGTTTTATTGACAGCCCATAGGCAATGCTTCCTTAATAGAACTAAAATCATAAATATTAAAAAGTTTAGTCCTTAATTTAATTTTAATAATAGTTTTGGACACTACAATAACTACAGGAAAATACATAGACGGGCAGACAGCAGCACTACAGTTGTTAGTACAAAATAACAAATAAAAGTCGATCTTCCGATTCCTTCATACTCATAAAAAATGTGTTCGAATTGCTACATAATATAAATATTTTCTCTGAAATATTTCCATTCTTTAATTTTTTATTTTTGCTTCCATTAACTTTTTATTTTTACTCGAATAAGGTATTAAAGATGCAGATATGCCGACTAAAGTATTCTTCTTCTTAAATCTTCTGCCTATACGAATTCTTCAAGAGCACGCTATGCTCGGAAAGAAGATGGTGCCAGTTCTTTACAAAGCTTGGACATCGAACAAGAAGCAGAACAAAGCTACGAAAGCAAAAATTCTTTCAAAAACCATAAAATGCAAAATTTAAAACGATTCCAGACGGACGGACGGCTGCACATTGTTTGTTATTGTAAGAGAAGCAAAAGAAGACGAATCGCACAGTTCTTCTTATTACCCGATGTACTCCACAAATTGATCGATTCTTTCTTTCGCACTTTACTTGGCATACGAGTGTTGGATCGATCTCTTCTTACGCATATTCGCTTACATTGTTAGTGCAAAATAACAGAAGCAAAGTCGATCTTCCGCTCCGAGATTTACAAAAAAAAAATTACACACTGACTCACAAAGTCATCATGCATATGTAGATTCGAATAATGAGAGAAAGACACAAAGCAAAAATTAAGAAACTGAAATTGCGTGCTCTCTGCTTGTTGATTCATTTCGCACTCAATTCACTTCTTCGTTTCCTTTGTGGACCGCCGGCTTCCATGTAGCGAATGAGTAAATTTGGCTGATTCGGCCTCTTGTTATTCTTTCTCTATGACTAAAGTCACTCAACACTTAAAATCGGATATCGGCCAATGAAAAGAAAGCAACTTAGCGTTTGAAAGAAAGCATGACACTTTCTTTAAAATTAAGTAGGAGTAAGAAATGTAAATAGAATATTGTAATAGTTTAGAATGTAAGAAATAATGTATAAAAAGACGGCGAAAGCCAGAATAAACAGAATTTCTTGTAAGTCCAGCACTGGAAGCAGACACTCTTTCCTTGATCAGAGTAAATACGGCCTTGTGGCCAAATACCATGTTATAGCGGGGTTCGCTTAACAAACCAAGCAATAAATTCGGCCTTGTGGATAAACTTTAAAAACATAGCGTGGCTCGCTTAAAGCCAAACAAAGCAAGGCCTGGTGGCCAAACTAATACAGCGTGACTCGCTAAAATAAACAGTCAACTCCCGTTCAATTATTTATCCGTTGTAAACTAATCTCCGTCTTCCGCATGGTGATCCTTCCTCCACAACATCTTGGTATTCTGAGCCATGTTTTTGGGATAATTATCTTGCTGAAAATAATATTTCTGAGATACGCTATATTCGATATATGCACGGTGGTCCATAACTCCTTAAATTATTTCGAAGTTACCAACGCCACTAGCACCCATACACCCCCATACCATCACTCCGACACCGCCATATTTGTCGGATTTGTCTGATGGCAGACTTAGAATGTGGAAAAAACCGGCAAAATCTTACAATCTAAAAAATACAATCAAAACAGTAAAATATGGCGGTGTCTATTTTTACGCGTGTATTGCAATCAAGGACTGAAAGCGATACGAAATCGGTCCAAAGCGTATAAACCAAAAATGGCAGTGTAATTCACAGATGTTGTTCGTGCGATTGCAATGATCTTACTTCGAACGTTAAGCTAAAGTCAGGAACAATAAAAAAGCAGCCAAGCTGCTTATCAAAATTAGTTAATGAATGGTACTTTTTCATTCATGGCGATTGAACACGAATGAAATGAACACCAAGAGGATCAGTTAAACACTAACTCCCGTCTCCAGGAGTTCCTTTATTTATATCTTTCTTTACCTACGTAATACATGGTGTGGAACGCAGTTCGCACCATGTGTATACCTTATCTATTGATAGGAATTGAGGGATCGGGTCTACAAGAACACCATGTGTTATATTTAATTACTAAGGCGAAGGGACGTTTATGTCAGAACCCGGAACCGTTTTCTTATCAGCGATGCGTTTTATCCTAACAGGCAACCAAATGTGTCCCTCAGATAAAACGCACCCTAAATAAACTGCACAAGAAGGATGACTTATTCTTATCTACCTTGTAGTAAATTTTCCACAGACTGTTCTTATCTCTGTGGGAATTTACTACAGATTTTCAATTCCAATAATCTTACCTAAAGTTGGAATCCTTATGGTTCCAATAACTTAAATACAACTGACTAAATTACAATTTAATGTTTAACTCAATAACAAACTTAATTAATATTATATCTATATATATAAAATTGGAATATAAACTATAAATAATTTTTTTTTTGTTTTGTATGAGGAGTGTTTTATTATGAAGGTCGTTACATATGAATTAAATTTTATTATGAAGTGTATGTTAAGAAATATTAATAAACTTAGTTTTTCAATCGGTGAAAACTTCAACAGGTTACCCATATTTATTTATTTTCTTTCTTAATACTCGTAAAATGAACATTTAAGCCCTTTACATTTAAATTTTTGTTTTCTTCTTATCTAATTTGACATGTACATTTAAATTAATGAATTTAAAATTTAGTTGGTTAATGAGGAGTTATGTAAAGAATAATCTAATAAATCCAATAAAAATTTAATGGAAATGTAAAGAAAAAAATATTTAATTTAAATTCTGTTCCTTTATTAAACCAAGGTTAGCGGCCGAATGCAAACCCGCCTACAGGAATCATGCCCGCAGTTGTAGCACATATTCTTCTCAAGACGACTAGTATTATGATTCCAGCAGCCACCAGCAGCTGGAGATTTGTGGTGCTTATTCCGTAGTGAATTAAATCATTTGTGTCGATGTCCCAATCCGTGGGAAACCTTAGAATCATCGGCGGTTTTGGGATCTGCGGTATTTTAAAAGTTTCCAACTCTCCCTGCATCTTAGTATGTTTCAGTGTAGGAAGATGATCGGTGATGTTGAGAAATGGAATGGTGAATTCTACCTTAGTTGTGTAGGAGTTTGATGCCCATAGATTTACTTCTGCAGACACGGCTTTAGTTGCATTACACCTTGGTCCTTTAAAATTATTGTAACACTGCTCTCTCCACAAGTAACATCTATCGGGGTTTCGGCGGACACCGAATAAATCCAAGAGTTGACTGAATGCAGTTGCGACCAATATTGATTTTGCCTTGGTATTACATTTATTTCACAGCTATCTGGAAGGATCTGTCTATTCAAGAAAAGTTCCACTTCGCATTTGGCAGTGTTGATGTTGTAGAGTGGATGACTCTGCGGACACAAAATAAGCTGTTCTATCTTCAGACATTGAGACATCTCTCCTTCCTCCAAACCATAGTACATCGTTCTTCGCTCGTCCAGTAACAAATATTTGATTTTGGCTCTTATGCTAACAAATAATTCTTCATGAATGGTTGGATAAGGGTAAATTGCGAATGCGTGCAATTTTTCTTGTATATTAATGGTATTTTAATGCTGAATACCACTGACGTATTCATAGTACGGCCCGTTACGGTAGCTATGCGACCTAGTGCTAAAGGATCTGTATCCGGCAACAGTATGCTGTCTTCTATGTTGGTAGCAATGGTTCTAATATGCTCTTGAAGTTTGTCAATTGGTAAGAGCCTTTCCAAAAAATTTGTCTTTGCATTCCATAGTAGATCAATCATGTCTCTCTGTAGCATTTCACAAGAGTCTAGTGCCAAAGCATAAGTATTTGTGGCACATAAATATGTCTTCGGACAATTGATGGTTAATTGTCTCGCTTAATTGAGACATAGATCCGGATAGCGACTCGAAGTTCTTCCAAATTACCTTGTTCTGTTTTCTCATAAAGCTTTCGGTAATATCCTGGATTGATGACTGATTTTGCAACAGCTTCAATAGATATTCTTCGTTCTTGTGTCCCTGCATAATTTTCTGCTCGAGATTTTTAGCGTGCTCTTCATCCATGAGACCAAACAGAGAATGATAAATTTACCCTACAACCGGCAATATTGATCTTGCAACTCTTTGCTTCTTCTTTTGTTGATTATAGAAAATTATCTGATAATTCTTTTGTATTTGATCATATCTACTCCTTAGTTGCTCCATTGTGATCGCTGCCAGGCTATTTTCGTCTATATTCATATCCACCTTTTTAATGTTAGAAATCCATACCTCTAGTTTGCTTTTATATAGGCAAAATAATCTGTCAAATCTGCGTGCAACATTATATTCCAGGATGTTCGAATTAATCCAACGCTACCTTGGTTTTCAAAAAATATACCTGCTTTATTTTTTAAATAATTTATCTCTACATTGTTTTCAACAGAATTTTTGCAATTTATAATTGAAAGTACAAATAAAAGTGTTAAGAGTGTTAACAAATAATGTTTTTTCTTAATTCTATTCGACCTTCTTACAATAGTTTTTTCTTTTTCTACTATTTCATCCACCTCTTCTTCCAGTGGAAATGGGCAGATATTGTGGATAGACCTTCTCGTTTCCCCACTACTGGTTTAATATCCACAATCCTACATTTAGCAGCATTTCCTGGAATTGTATTACCACCCGCCCCCTTCTCCAATTCATTGGAGAAGTATTGTTGTCCTTAAGAAGAACTAATGCCTGGTTTAATGTTCCAGACGGACGCTTCCATTTATGTCTTTTTTATAGCTCACACAAATATTCCGCGGACCATAACTTCCAAAACTCTTTTGTATTTTTCTCCACTGCCTTCCAGTGGTCCCGCAGCCCATCATAACATTTGTTATCACTGCTATCTGCTATGGTCGATAGTGATTCGCCCACCAGAAAGAGGGCTGCCGTTAATATGAGAAAACTGTTAGGGTCTTCTGTTAAGCGCATGAGTGGTCTTGAATTTAATATGGCTTCAATTTGCGCCATTAATGTACAGACTTCTTCAAAGGTCATAATGCCGTCTGTAATCTTCACCAAATGCTTCTTTACAGATTTTACTGCCGCTTCCCATAATCCTCCTACATGTGGAGATCTAGCGGGTTTAAAAACCCATTCGACATAATTGAGATGAAGTTTTTCATTAAATAAGTTATAAATTTCTCTTAGACTGTTTGCGGCGCCTACAAAATTTGTACCGTTATCGGAATAAATTTTTCTGGGACAACTTCGTCTAGCTATGAACCTCTTTAATGACCCTATGAAGGCTGCTGAACTTATCGGAAACTACTTCTAGGTGTACCGCTTTTGTTGCAAAGCATACGAATACGCAAACATAAGCTTCATCAATCCGTTTTCCCCTAATTTTGTGGTGAATATTTAAGGGCCCCAAGAAATCTACACCTACATTTACAAATGGTCTGGTGCCTACTAATCTATCTTCGGGAAGATTTCCCATTAATTTATGCAAAGGTCGAGGGTTCGCTTTAAAGCACCTGTAACATTTTCTCACAATCTTTTTTACTAGCTGCCTTCCTCGAAGTGGCCAGTATTTTTGTCTTAATAATGCTAGCAAACCTTTTTGGCCTACATGTAAATGTTTTGTGTGTATATGTTCTAAAAAGATGCACCCATCTGTTGTTATATGGAAGCAGAATCGGATGCTTTGGTTGGTATGTTAACCTACTATTTTCAAGCCTTTCTCCGACTCGTATTATGCCTTCATTATCAACAATGGGACACAAAGTTGCTAGCTTCGAATTATTTGGGACATTTTGATTTCCTAATAATAATTTCCGTTCTTTTGCAAAATATTCGACCTGGATCTCCTTGATTAATAACTGCAAGGTTTCTTGCCTATAGCTTAACGATGATTTAATGGGGTTTTTCAACATTATATCCCTAAATTTAACTATTTGTGCTACAACACCTTGTAAAAATTTTAAATTATTTTTGAGGTTAATAATATTAAATACCGAAGCATTTGTTATGGCACATGCCACTATTTTATATTTTTTAACTTCCGGTATGTTTTCTTTTGAAAGCATGATGACTTCCTTTTTAATACCTTCGGGAGATTTCAAAATGTCCGGCCCTTCAAGTCATAATTTATTATTTATTAGTTCTTGTACCAAAAGACCTCTGGAAATGAAGTCAGCTGGATTTTCTTTTGATCTAATGTGCTTGAAGTTTCTCACATCAAAATTTGATTGAATAAAACGAACTCTATTTGATTCGAAAATTTGAAGAGTTCCAGGGTTAAGTTTGAGCCAGCTTAAAACAATTTCTGAATCTGAATAAAAATAAATGCTACCAAATGTAGTTTTTAAACTTTCTAGAACTTTTTGTGACAATTTTACCAGTAAAACCGCTGCACACAATTCTAATCTTGGAAGAGTTATAACCTTGGTTGGTGCAACTCGTTACTTTGATGCTGCAATATTTGTATAAATGTTACCTGACTCATCTATCGATTTAATATAGATAACTAACCCATATGCTTTAATAGAAGCATCACAAAATCCGTGCATTTCTATAGTTTTTGGGTTATTACAATTAATGCGCCTAGGAACTTTTAATTCATATAGAATCGGAAATTGTTTTTTAATTTTTATCCAATCCTGCTTAATTATATTTGGCACATTTTCATCCCAATCTATTTTTAATTTCCAGAGCTCTTGTATCAAAATTTTCGTGGTGAGAATTATTGGACTTATTAACCCTAGTGGATCAAATAGTTTTTATATGTCTGATAAAATGCTTCTTTTGGTTATTTTATTATTGCAACTCCAATTACATTTTATCAGCAAATCATCTTGCTCTGGAATCCACACAACACCTAAGGTTTTTATATTGTTAGCCTGGTCCATATCAATATTTAGTTGTATCTCCCTATCACTTTCTGGTATATTTTTTAATAAATTCGAGTCATTAGCACACCATTTTCTTAACGTAAAACCCTAATTTTTTAAAATATCAATTATTTGCTTTTGTAATATTTCTACTTTTTCCAAGGATTCCACTCCAGTCATCAGATCATCCATATAAAAATCTGATTTAATTATCTCAGCCGCTGCAGTATACCTCAACTTTTCTCTATCTGCAGTTTCTTGTAAACATTTAACTGCTAAATAAGGAGCTCATGAAGTTCCATATGTTACACTTTTTAATGCGAACGTTTTTAGAGGTTCTGCTTCGTTCCAGCGCCAGTAAATTAACTGAAAGTTCTGATCTTCTTTTGCTACCCAAATTTGCCTACACATCTTCTCAATATCTGCCGAGAATACATATCTGTGCTTTCTGAATCTTAGCAGAATATTGAATAAATCTTCTTGCAATTTTGGACCAGTATAGAATAATTCATTTAAAGAATTGTTTTTTGAGGTTTTGCAAGCGGCGTCAAAAACCACCCTGAGTTTCATTGTCGAACTTTCTGGCCGAAGGACACATTATCATATTGTTTTCTGTGCCAAAAGTTTATTGTTGAAAAAAATTTCAAACCGTAAAAAGTGTTTAAGTTTTTAGTGCGAAAATCAGATTTGTGTTATACATATTATCTTCTTGGTTAATAATAAGTGCGAAAGTATGTAATAAAGTGATTTTCATAAAATACAACTGAAAGCAAACCATATTCTACTTGTATTTGGTTAACATTTGTTTGTTACATTTATGTCACATTGCACTGTAATGTGTTTTTTTTTTTTGTTGCCTAGATGTAAATATGTCGTTGACGAATGCGAAAATTTTAGAAATTCTTGAGGAAAGTGAGGATGGACTTGACTTTGACGATGATAGTGTGGCTGATCCTGAATATTTTGTAGATGAAGAAGACTCCATTTTCGAAGATGTTGCTCCAGTTATTGACGATATAATAGAATGTGTAGAAAATGTTAGCACAGAATCTCCAACATCAGTCGTTCTACGAAAACAAGCAGCAGAAAGTAGGCAATACCAAAAGAAGATTCGCTTCGGGATTCGCTTATAAAATTGAGCCAGAGACTGGAAAAGAAAATGTCATTGAGAGTAATGAACCTGACTTAGGCGCATCTTCAAATGTAGTCGTGAGACTGGCGCGAATCATTCTCAGAAATCAAAATTTTCAACTATATTTCGACAACTATTTTACTTCTTTGCCTCTCCTCGCCTATTTAGCTAAAGAAGGAATTTTTAGCATAGGAACGATATGAAGAAATCGAATTCAAAACTGTAAACTTCCGGCTGAAAAGGAAATCATAAAGAACAATAGAGGATCTTCTGTAGAGTTTGTTTGTAGCGTCGAAGGAATTGATATTGCAACAGTCTCATGGAAAGATAACAAAATTGTAAATCTGGCTTCTAATTTCATTGGTGAAATCCCAAAACGTCCAGTTAAGAGGTACGACAAAGCTCAAAAAAAGTATATTGAAATAGAACGCCCCTCCATTGTGTAGATCTCATTGACGTTATTATGGGAAGATATAAAATTCAGCTTCGCAGTAAAAGGTGACAAGTTCGATTATTTTACCACTTTTTAGATTTAGTAATGGCGAGCTGGTGGCTATTGTACAAAAAGAACTGTGCAGCTAATAAAACAGACAAATTGTTACCTTCTGCAGAATTTCGTCTGCAGATTGCTGAAACGCTTTTAAAGCTCGATACCAAGTCTAATATAAAAAGAACAAGATCAATTGAACCTGATTTACAAGCAAAAAAGTTCAAAGGACCGGCTCACATGCTCCATCACAAGCTTTACGTCAAGACCAGGTTGGTCATTGGCCAGTATGGGCAGACAAAAGAATAAGGTGCAAAATGCCAAATTGGCAAGGTGTGTCACAAACTTTATGCGAAAAATGTGGTTTTGCATTGTGCTATAACAAAAATAATAACTGCTTCCGTGCATTTCATCTATCATAAAATATTCATAACTTTTCAGTAACATTTCTGCAATGTAACATATCTGTAACACACCAGTTTTTTTTAGTACACAAGTAAAAAATATTTTTTAAAAATTTTTTAATAAATATGTGTTTTTATTTTAGTAATAGTAATCAAAGACTACAAGACTGGAAACTCTTTTTTCGCTTTGAATGTGTTGGTGAAATCAGGCTTGAGTGTCGTAGATTACAAAAACAAAACGCATGTAATTTTGACAGTTCGGGAACGAATTTTGACAGTTCGGGAATTTGTTTACAAAATGTTTTGAGAAAGGAATGCAACTCTTGTTCTTCTTCATAGAAATAAGCCAGAAATATGATTTTTTAAATACGTAAAAAAGACCAAGGAGCCAGTTTTAGAAGCAATGCATGCTTCTAGAAATGTATATGTAACCTTTTTTAAGTCATATAGTTGCACAATATTGAATATTTTGCAAGTAAAACGAAGTTAAAATTCATAAAAATTGCTCATTTCACAAATTTAGTCAGCTGTTTTTAACCTACCACACGTATTTTTAGCCGAAAGAGATTCCAACTTTTTACGTTTGATGGTAAATTTTGGGATGCCAGTTGTCGAACTTAGATGAAATTTCATGTTAGAAAAATGTTTATTTATAGTTATTTTATTCCGTAAACAGACAATTTTTTTACGTAATATATAGAAGACATAGTTTTTGTATTTAATAAATGCTAATTATGACAATATGTCAATATGTTTGTATGATAGTTGTAATCAGAATTTCCTGAGCATTAATGTGTACATTGAAGAATAATAAAACAAGATGAACTGAGATCTCTAACATAGAAGAAAAATTCAACACAGGCAATTCCAATCAGTTGTTTAGAGAGATAAGTATTTCTGAGGATAATTGTACTTAAATTATAAATAATTAATACAAATTACAATTTTTTAACATGACTCCAATGTGACTCCATGACTGACAAGTGTGTGCTGAAATGCAATATTCCCGGTATTAAGAGCCACAAGTTTCCTGACGAGGTAAAGGACTCTGGACGGTAAATCGTTATAATCAGTAGCTTTGAAACGAATATAACGGATAATAACATTGCCGGTTATATAAAATTTTGCATTTACCATTAAAAAATTACTAACTGCTGCGGGGCAGAATGCATTTCCTTTTTTATACGTAGTGTCAAAATTTGTTATTAATGTGTTGATATGAATTCGCGGAAAAGATTTGCCGTTGCGAACTGTGTCCAATTTTGTTGTTGTTTTTGGCGCTTATCATTTTGCGTTTACGTTAGTTTAAGTTGTAAAATGCTGTTTATAAAATCTTGCACCGATCGTGATGAAAAAATATACTTGGAAAGATAAAGATGTCTACGTTTTTATTATTGTTGTAATTATGTAGGTTAATTATACATTGTACATATAATGTTCTTGTTTTTTGGCCAAAAGCAAGAACAAAATCGGACACAGTTCGCAAGAATATCTCTGACACGAAATATAGAAATTAATTTTCATTTTCAATAAACGTATATTTTTTTTATAGGAGGAAGGAATGGCTCCGCAGACTTGGAGTAATAGGCCAACTACTAAGCACTTACATGCATGCAGCCAACACTTTTCTAAGCATATGTATTTAGGGAATCTTTTAAAAAGCGATGCTCTCCCAGATTTAAAATTAACGAAAAATTTAGAGGTTCGTGAAACCTTATTGCCTAGTAGTTCCCACATCCGTTCAGGTAGTTCAGTCTTATCCGTTTTCTCTGATAGCCAAGTCCAAACTTGTAAAAGTTTGACTGAGAACATTCCTAGGAAAAAAAGTTAGTAGAACGTAACATTGAATTAAGGGGTTTAATCTCAGAGCAGGAGGTAGAAATGAAAAAAATCAGATTAGAAAATGAAGCTCTTAGGTTAGAAAATAGAAACTTAAATTTACAGATTAGTAGTAGTAAAAATGAGCAGGCTTTACTAGATAATGCCATTCAGGGATTACCATCAAATGTAGCAATGTGTTTAAAAAATAGCTTAGCAAATTCTTACCGTCACCCTAAAGGTCGCCGATATGAGGACCAATTAAAAATAATTGCATTAAGTATTAATTTTCTGTCCCCCTTAGCTTACCGCTACCTCAAACCCATTTATAATTGGCCATATGAGCGAACACTTTGTGAAATGGTAAGTGACTGGCCAAAATCTCCTGGATTGTCACTTTGCAATATTAGAGCTCTCGAATTCCGTAGTCGCAGTTTTACTTCCGAACAAAGATTTATTTCAATTTCATGCGACGAAATGTCACTTAAAGTTCATTTGCAATAAGAATCAGGATAATATAATAGGATTAGAAGATTTCAGAGACGAAAATCGTACTTCAAGGTCGCAAACTCTGTTATGGTTTTAATGGTGAAGGGCATTGGAGGGGATCGGTGGCAGCAACCTTTTGCTTATTTTCTGCTGCATAATTCCTGTAAGGGAGAAATAGTTAAGAAATATGTTTTGGAAGCAATTTCACAGCTCCAACAAATTAATTTACATTCATGCCATTTTGTTTGCGACCAGGGATCTAATTTTGTAAAATTTGCAAGTTTAGTTGGAGCTTCAGAAGACCATCCATATTTCGAAGTGAATGGTGAAGAAATTGTATTTTTTCATGATCCAACTCACCTGTTGAAAAGTAGTCCCAATTGTATTGAGAATTTAAAAAATATTATAACATTTAATAATGGTCGAGTTAGCTGGAATGATGTAGTTCATTTCTATAATATTGACTCACAACTCCCAATAAGATGTGCTCCAAAATTAACCGCCGCTCATATAAAACCATCACATTTTTAAAAAATGTCTGTTCCATTAGCTGCACAAATTTTAAGTAATACAGTTGCGTGTGAATAGTTTATACAGTTCTGGAGCTCTGGATGTTTCAAAAGCTCCTACAACACCAAATACAGTTCAGTTTATAATTTTTTTCGACGAATTATTCAATTACTTTAACAGTTACACAACTGAAGTTGCTTGTCCTTCCAAAAAAGCCTTTTGCGGTTCACCGGAACAGAGGGCCTTCTTAAGTAAAGCTAAAGAACTTTTACGCAGCATGAAGGTAGAAGATATTGCAGGAGTAGACATTAGGGCAAAATTTTGTTTTATTAAGGGCTGGCTAGCTAATATAAATGCATTGCTACGTTTGTGGGATAATCTTTCGAGCAAGGGATTCAGTTATATTAAAACTAGAAAACTATGTCAAGATAGCTTAGAACATTTTTTTGGACAAATCAGGAAAGTAGGAGGAAACTCTTGTAGAATAACTTCCGACATGTTCTGTCGATTAATTCAAAAACATTGGGGTTTTGATTATCTTGACGTTGTAGTCAGAGGGAATTGCGAATCCTTGCGCAATTTTGAGAACAACGAACCTCCTAGGCTAGATTTCTTAAATGTCAGCAAATATAATAGCCCACAGGACCCTTTTTGGGAAGAATTTCAGAGCCAACCGAGACCAGAAAACTCTTTAATTTCAAATATTCAGGTAGATTTTTCATCGGAGGAGTTGAACTTTTTGCAAAAAAATGCATTTAGCTATGTATGCGGATGGTTTTTTTTAAAATTATATAAATTGCACACTTGTCTTAACCCTCTTCCATGTTTCGGTGATGAACCCATTACTGAGGAGTTTTTATTTACTGTAGAAAAACAGTTTGAAAAAATCAATCTTGTCAAGCCTCCACAGGGTTTTATTTTAGCAGTTTCTAGATTAGATGAAAAATTTTTAGAATTATTTGACAGAGCTTGTCACAAAGTTGGAGTAGGAAAATATTGATTTGAAGAAATTAAAAGTTCCTTCGAGCCTTTCCTTTGTTGTAGTAATTGCAAGAGTGAAATTTTCTTAGCTTTATTTATTAGGGTTCGAATATATTTCATACTAAAGTTTTTCAATAGAGACGTTTCAACACCCAATTTCTCAAATAAAATTCTCTGCGTTTCCCACTTATAATCATTGAAATATTATGTAAGGCAATTTGAATCTGGGTTTGCTGCTTTTTAAACTTTTGTATCATATTTATACCACTTCTATTTAATTTTTTATATTATGTACATAGTACCTTATATTACGTTTTGTTTAATCTGTGATTTAGTTTCAATTTGAACTTAATTGTGATTTTATTTCTTTTGATCTTATTTTAATTTAAGGTAATGAACTGTGATTTTTTTTTATTTTGATCTCATTTTAAATGAATGAATTGTGATATTATTTCTTTTCATCTTTAATTTAAACGAATTTTAATGTAAATTAATAAATTTTGAATTTATTTATATTTACCTTTATTTTAAATAAAATTTAATTTAAACCGTTTTAATTTAAATAAAAACAAAAAATTACATAAAATAGTTTACAAATTTAATTAAACCGTTTTAATTTAAATAAAAACAAAAAATTACATAAAATAGTTTACATTACTTTTTAATATGTCCAAACCGCTAAGAAATCTACTAATACTAATGTTGTGACGTTGATATCCCTGCTAGTAACTCACCCCATCAGTTTTTGGCGGTGTGGTAACAAAGCAAAACGGTTTACCTTTTCGGATCTCATGCTTTGTGATAGCCAGTATTAGCTTGTAACAAGTCGACAATTTCACCATGAAATTCACATACACTGTATGTGAACACGCGGACGGAGATTTTTTCGAGCTGTCTCACGAAATAAGAGGAGTTTCCAGTCTTGTAGTCTTTGATAGTAATAGAAAAATAACTATTTGCACTTAAAATGACATGTTGCCAGATAAAGGCAACTTGTAATGAGTAATGTAAATATAATATTTTATAAAATAGAGTAGATAATGCAATAATATTTTATAATCTAAAGTAGATAATGCAATAATAATTTATAATATGAAGTAAATTGAATAATGCAATAATATTTTTTAATATATAAGGAACATTCACATAAACTTTGTCATATAGACGAACAACGATAATTTTTTGGGTGTAGCAAAATCAAACAAGCGCAGCATACAGCCCTACCTCATCGCTGTCTCGGAAGCTACTGACGAGATTTCGTTAACGCTCTCAATGTATACATATTATGTGAGTCAAAAATTGAGTAGCCGAATGGCTGCTCTTGGGCACCGCTGTTCTAAACAATAGAATCGTCTTAGCGCTTGGAGCGATGAATCCGCCATTTTTTCTATTTTACCTTTAAAGGGTAAAGCATTAAACACAATCGGAGCAACAGGATACAGCAACATTTCCAGGCAACAAGAAATTCCATGGCGTTAATTATAATGGCTGGGCAACTGTTGCTCAGCAACAAAAATTTCATATGTCAAATTCTTAATGGTGGTGTAACACTAGGCCACTTGAGGCCGCCTTAGAAAACCTTCAACTGTTTTTTACATTTTCTCCAGCAAACTTTTTTAGAGGATTTTCCATTTCTTTTAGCAATTGATAAATATTTTGAGTAATTTTTTTTAAATAGGAATGCCGTACATTTTCTATTTCAGAAATAAATTGCTTGTAATAATAATAATAAAAATTTGGTTAAATATTAACTTAAATAAATTGGCATTAAGATGCCTAGTGTGACACCCCCACAATGAAAATTGTCAAATTTTACATGACAGAATGTAAATAAACACCCCGAAGAAGAACAAGAATGATTTTGTTGCTGTAAAATTAGAAATAGCTCGGAGACAAGATACAAAATGGAACGAAAACCAGAGCAACAAACTGGAAAGCAAACTTTTTTCTCGATCTCCATAAGAGCCCATGTAAATTTGACAGCTAAAAATGTATCTTGTATCCTGTTGCTCCGATTGTGTTTAATGCTTAATGATACAATGAATTTGCCGTCTGATCCTCTTTTGACAACCTTGTAAAAAATACGTTCACATTCTTTTTCATCGATCATGTAAAGCAGCGGTCGGGGAACCGGGGTAAATTACCCCAAATGGGGTAAAATGAAATTTTTGGGGGTAAAAATGAAACTCCTTTTGCTCCGCCATGGGTAATATCAACTTAAACAAAAATATTTTGGGGTAATGATTAAAAAAGTTCCCCGACCGCTGGTGTAAAGCTTATCTGTGTTCTGAATTTCTTCTAATTCCCAAAATTTCGTTAATTTTTTATTCAGACTCTCCTCTGTGTAACAATTCCGCAGTACACAAATTGTGTTTCCACACTAGCTGAACCACAAGCCAGCCAGCCAAACACGCTATTTTTCCTAAGGAGGACATAAGGAGGACATATTCCTTACTACTAATATTAATTAAATTATAAAATAATTCTGCACGTAACAAAAGATCGATTTTTCCAGGAATATCAAATTGAGGATCAGCTAAGTCAATATTATCAGGAATGTTCCCTCTAACAATTTTTTGTGAGGTTAAATTTGAGAGAATGGTTGGAACCACCAGTAAATCTATATATGTATTATAATTTGAAGTTTCCGATTTTATATATAAATTCACATTCTCATTAATATTTGACATATTTTTTCCAATACCTTCTATAACTGTGTGTTCTTTTTTTTTGAACGAACTCCAACTTATTTTTAAAGTTCTTTGATATAAGGCTAACTTGAGATCCACTGTCCAACAGGGCTCTCGCTTCGATAAATTCTCCGTCATAATTTTTAACTTTTATGCACGCCGTTGATAAAAGAACACACTTGTTATCAGAGTTACTTTTTACCACTGCACTTTTTGCATTGGAATTGTCTGGGTGCAAAAGTGAATGATGTAAACCATTACAATTTTTGCAATTAAGAGCTGAACACGCTTTACTCATGTGCCCGCTCTTTAAAAATTTAACACAGTACTTATTAGCAATAATTTTATTCCATTTTTCCGACGTCGACAACTGACGGAATCTTGGACACTGATTTGCCACGTGTGCTATATTACAACCCATAATGCATTTACCTGTTACTTTAATTTCCGATGACTCACCAAATGGCTTGCCATATGTTCTAGCGCTGATATTTTCTGGTTTGAATGCCGCTTCTAATGCATAAAACTCAGTATCTAAAAATCTGACTAATGTTTCAACCATTTGAATTTCTCTAGTCTTTTAAGGAATTCTCATATTTCAATCTTAAGTCACTATTTAACTTTCTAACCAACATGTAGTTAACAAAAGTCTGTAATAGTGGCTCAGCACTCAGTTTTAAAGTTTTTAGAGCCTGTAAGCTTTCTTGTATAATATCGCAAAATTTCTTGACACTATACCGATTTCCTACAACTTCTTTCTTCTTCTAGAATATCCCACGCAATTCCAAAATTTCACTAGTGGCCGGCAAATTTGAAATACATCTTGCTGCCAAGCCTTTTCATTTGGACTTCAAGATGCACATTTTTTGTACGTTCGGAATGTCTTTAGACCCAACAAGCTGCTCAAATAATTCCTTAAATGTATCCTATTTGATATAGTCCCCATCAAAATATGGAATTTCTATGGATGGCAGGGTATAATGAAATGGTAACTCATTTACTGCCTTACTATTACTTTTTCTCTTTTCGATTGGAATGGCATCGTATTCTCCTTTAAGGCTATAAAAATTTTCGGTTAAGTACGGTTAAGTAGACTCTTCAACATTTTTATATATTTCTTTCCCCTGATTAAATTGATCCAATTTAAATTGAAATTCACTTAATACATACTGAAATTTTCGTGTTAACCCAGACTCTACGCTATGTTTTTTATACCCTACACACGAAGTGAATAGGGTATATTCACTTACTGCTTCCGTTTGTAACGCATTAAAGGAGGCGTGACAGGTATAGAAAAGTATATATATTCTTGATCAGCGTGACCTCCTGAGTCGATTTAGCCATGTCCGTCTGTCTGTCTGTCTGTCTGTGGAAATCACGATTACAAGAGAACGAATATATATATCTTCATCAAACTTTGCACGAATATTGTATATCACTAGAAACTCATCGCTATTGAAAATGGGCAAAATCGGATAATTACCACGCCTACTTTTTATACTGAATATCAATTCATCCATGCTTTTGTCCAGAAGTCCATTGTCTCTGACCAAACCAGATCACCAAAAATGGGCGTGGTCCGCCCACTAATTAAATAAAACTCGATTACAGGAGAACGAATAGAGATATTTTCATCAAATTCGGCATGAATATTATCTATCATCAGAAACTCATTGATATTGAAAATGGCCAACATCGGACCATTACCACGCCTACTTTTTATAGTGAATATAAACTCATCCATGCTTATAGTTCAATTTATCAGCTTGTAATATGAATTTGAGGTTGAAATTTTATTCACAAATCAACTGTCTTTGACCAAAACAGACTACCAAAAATGGGCGTGGTCCGCCCACTAATTAAATAAAACTCGATTACAGGAGAACGAATAGAGATATTTTCATCAAATTTGGCACGAATATTCTCTGTCGTCACAGGCTATTTGAGATTGAAAAGGAAACAAATTAGACAATTGCCACGCCTAATTTTTAAGTAAACGTGTGTAGGGTATATGAACTTCGGCCAGGCCGAAGTTTACACTCTTTCTGGTTTTTTCTTTAGTTTGTTCTGATTGACTTGAAGCACTACCCAACGTATTTTTCCCGAATACGTTTTATACAGTAGACACACGGAATTTTTACACAAATTTAAAAAAATATATATATCTCTGATTCGTATCCGGGATACATTTTATACAGAAGAAACAACAAGGAATTTTTAGACACAAATTAAAAAAAATATATCTCTCTGATTCGTATCCTGGATACGTTTTATACAGAAGAAAACAAAAGAAATTTTTAGACACAAATTAAAAAATATATATGTATCTCTGATTCGTATCCGAGATACGTTTTATACGGAAGACACAACAAAAGACTTGAATCTGTTTTATAAAAAAAATAAATTCACACAAATTTATAAATTGTAAAGAACACACGGGAAAAAAACTTTTTTTTAATGTAAAAAACGCGTGAACAAAAACTTGGGGTCTCCAAAATGAACACGAATGAAATGAACACCAAGAGGACCAGTTAAACACTAACTCCCGTCTCCAGGAGTTCCTTTATTTATATCTTTCTTAACCTACGTAATACATGGTGTGAAACGCAGGTTTACTTTCATTAAAGTAAACCTGAAAGCCAAGCCTGCAACCGCAGCGCTTTGTTTGGTAGCCAGAAGCTTTAGTCAAGCTTTGGAAAACCAAGCCAACAACCATAGCGTTTAGCATTGGTATTGATCGTGGAAGCTAGCTAGTAGCGAGCTTCCCAACCATAAAAATCATAGCTCTTTGCAGTGACCATAAAACGCTTGGTTTAAAGAAATAATAAAAATAATCCAAAACCAAACGCGGAAGAATTAAATTGGGAACGATTTAATTCTGCCGATATTGATATTTCGCAATACAAAAATTGCGAAAGAATGGAAATTGCGACACGCGCCAACACCGACCCACTTTGGTGCGGTCGACGGGTGCGTCGACCAAGCCAGAGTGGAACCAAGAAAAAGATTCGAACGAGAGTCTTAAAATTATATCCAAGCGACGCGGTCGTAGTGAAGGTGCAGAAAACATAGCGTGCAAAAGGTCGCGGTTTTTGTAACTAAGACAATAAGGTATAAGTCATCAGTGTAGAAATAAAGAAACCTAAAAATTAAAAGGAAGATTGTCCTGAGGACGACGGAATCCGGAGGAAGACCACCCAACAAAAGAAATTACAACAAATTGGCGCAGCCGGTATTTTCGAGCCGAGGATCGCTCGATAAGGAATAAAGTAAGTAAAAATAAAATATAATATAATATAATAAGGAATTGAAGCAGTTAGTAAGTTATATGTGACAGTGAAAAACAGTCACTTTGCAAGAAGTGAAACAATAAGTAGAAATGAAGTTTCGAGGATATTTTGAAAAGTGAAATAATAATTTTAGGAATAAATTAAAAAGTGAAATTGTAGCAGTGACAAATAAAAGTAAAGTAAAATAGTAAGATATATCACAGTGAAAAAACATGAGTAAAATTAGAATAATTTGAATCGAAATAAATTGAAGTATGTTAATACTTGATAATTGCTGTAAATAAAAATTGAGTTAAACTTATTAAGTTGTTAATTTATTTAACAACATTTACATTAATTTCCAGCGTTGGCAGTCGGTTCAAGTTCCGAATGCCAACAAATCAGCATACATCCTGGTGAAAGGTACTGGTTCATGTGCTAGTTATCTTTCGTTAATGCCAGTAATCAACAGCAACGACTTAAACGTCGCCAACATTAACAACTACGAATTTTTGCGATTTTTTTTTAATTAACGATATTGGTTACTGTGAGACAATTGGCGAAAGTCAGAGTAATTTTACTAACCTAAATAAATTTAAGGATTTATTTAACGTGGTAAAATTCAAATGATAAACGCAAATTGTTAAAAAACAGAAATCCAATCCAATACTAAAACAAACCGCATACAGTATACGGGTTAGTTTTAAGTTTTAGTTGTATAATTTTTCGAGTGTGTCTTAGACGTTTGTTTTCAAATTACACTGTTAAATAAATTTTAACAATCAGTGTAGTTAATTTCAAAGTCGCACATTATAAATTGATTGGTTGATAATTAATTTTATCGCTTTATTCGTCCGTATTTCGTATTTTTAAAAAAGGGTAATAATTGGAATTACAATAAATTAAAACATTAAAAAGGAGTTTTTTTGGTTATTTTAAAAAACCAAAATTAAAAGTTAAACATTTAAATTAAGGAGCTTAGAGACTTCATATCGTTTGGAGAATCAAAGCCAAGTTAACTTCGTTGTTTCAATAACAAACAATTACAATTGCTGGCTGATAAAAAACAAGCAAAGATAGAAAAATAGAGGCAGGTCGTTCGTTCCATTCTGTGAGGTCTTAAATTACCTCAGCGCAGTCACGAAAATTTTGACGCTTCGTCTCTGCTTGGAAAAAAAAGCAGAACAGCGCAGTCACGAAAATTTTGACGCTTCGTCTCTGCTTGAAACAAAGCAGAACAGCGCAGTCACGAAAATTTTGACGCTCGAAGTCACGAAAATTTTGACGCTACGTCTCTGCTTAAAACAAAGCAGAACAGCGAAGTCACGAAAATTTTGACGCTTCGTCTCTGCTTGAAACAAAGCCGAACAGCGAAGTCACGAAAATTTTGACGCTTGAAACAAAGCAGCAGTGAGCTTCAGCGTACAAACTAATGAACAGATGTACAGCGAATGTTTACTGCACGCTCGGTAAACGAAACGAGCAAGAAAGCTAAGCCGGTAAGGAAGTTGAAACTTCACAATAAAAATTTTAATTGTTTCTCATTCTAAAGTACTACGAGTAGTATAAAGAATTAAACGTTTAATGGAACGATTAAACGATAATCGATGTCGCTAAGTAGTCGCTTGAATAAAGTTTTAAGTACGGGAATTGGGAAAAATTACCATAACTGAAATATTAATAGAATAAAAAACCACTAAATTAGATGTCGTTCTTTTAATTAATGGCCGAGTCGTTGCAGGAACAAGCTTACATAGAATTAGATAGAGCCCATAAAGAACTGAAACGCCAGTTAAGGGAATTTATATCCAGGATTTGGGCGACTTTAAAAGAGACAGTAGGCAACAAAGAAAACTTAGAATTGATAAAGTCTAGAATAGGGGACCTAAAAGACCATACAAGTGTAGAAAAAACAGACGTAATAGTAGAGGAATTACTTAAATTCCTAAACCAGATAATAGAGAATAAGACAGAAGATTCAAAGACATGGGAATTAGAGTTTAACGCGTTAAGAAATAGATACGACAATTATTTAGTAAATAAAGAGTTTCAGGAAGACTTACTCGCGAACATAGAGCGAGAGAACGAAAAACTAAGGGAATTATTAACAAAAAAAGGGATAACCGAGGAAACGTTGAATAGAACCTTAGACCAGGGATTTACACAAGAGAAGACTGTAGCTCTTTAGAGGAAGCAAATAGACGCATACAAGAGTTAAAAGAGCAGAATAGATTTTTAAGTCAAGAGATATCGCTAGACCACGATCGGACGCTTTATCATAAGGAAGCTGCTCCGTCTGCAGTTAGTCAGAAAGATTACAACGGAAGGTCATTTCAACAGATTAGGACGACAAATAACATACACAAAATGGGTATAGGTGAGATAGCCAAGATAACGAATAGGCTGGTACCGCTCTTTTCGGGAATGCAGTCACCAGACTTACGCGGTGAAGTGCACAAATTCATACAGGGGTGCGAATTAGCCACAAGGGAGGTAGGTGCAGACAACAGTCAGGACTACATAGACTGCATTAAGCAGAGATTACACGGGGATGCGTATGATTTAGTGAGGTCACAACGATTCACAAGCCTCGAGGAGTTCTACGTCATAATAAAAAGGGCATACTTACCTAGGGTCACCTTAGACTCAGTTATAATAGGTATCCAAAGTTGTAGCCAGTTACCTAATGAAGATATACGACAGTTTGCAAGACGCCTAAACGCCCTTCGAACACAGGCGATAGAAATAGTTCGAAAGGATTACAACGGAGACGGAGATAGGGCACTGTTGAGTATGGTGGAAGGGGCCGTAAAATCATTTAAAACAGGATTAAAAAACGGAGCATTGAGAATTTATATGCTCAACGTGGCGAAGAAAAATATTGAACAAATGGTAGAATTAGCGGTGGAGGCACTCGAAAACATACAAAGCAGTAGCTCCCTCCAAACAGACCACTTAAATATTAACCTGAATTCGCCGCTTCTTGCCACCATGCCGTATACCTGCAAGAGCAAATTCGACAGGAAAGTCGTGGCAGAGCTGCAGGAGAAAAAATGGACAGGCAACCAGCAAGGATACAAAATCCTTCACAAGGAGCGACAGAGAGAATAATATGCTCTTTTTGCAACAAGCGAGGTCATACTAGGGATGATTGCTTAACTCGCAAAAACACGCCATATTGCCACAAGTGTTCAAAATATGGACACGAGCCAAACTGGTGGTGTGACCAAAAGGTCAGAAAAATGTGGCGAGGAACACATATCAAGGGACTAATTTTCGAAATCAAGGAATTCAGCAATCCAATCCAGTCAAATGGACAATCAAACCGAATACAACAGAACTGGCAATCAAACCAGGTACAACAAAACTGGCAGCCAAAGCAAACCCAGCAAAATTGGAATCAAAACCAATTTCAACAGAACGGGAACCAAAGAAGGGCAATAAACATTATTCCGAATACACTCAACGGTTTTCAAAGGAATCAGACTCCAATGAACCCGCCAAATAGAGTGAGCCAAACGATATGTCATTGGTGCAATAGACCAGGTCATATGATAAAAAATTGCGAGGCAAAAAGAAATTGGGAAACGTTGCAAAGTAATCGTCCGGGCCCAGAATCGGCCAATAATCTATCAAGGGCCCAGAACCGGCCAATAATCTGGGAACCCAAAACTATTAGTAACTTAAGGCCAAATGAAGGAGTAGCAGTAATTCATACATCCGAACCGGTTGTGGATACGTTACCAACTTTAACAAATAAAGTGGTAACCGTAAGTCCGACATCGGAAGCGATTGTTGAAACGTTACCAACTTCAAAAGACTTAAAAATTAATATCAAGTTGAAGAAGACTGATAATAATAAAAGCAATGTCACAGAGAGAAATCATACAATTGTAGAAAAAGTTGATTCGGAAATGCCACTCAAAGTTGGAGAGAAAAATGAAAATTTAAATCCAAAAATACCTTGCTCAATGAATAAGTTGGCAAGTAACAATAAAAATAGAAATGTGGAAACAGAGGTATCTAACTGCACACAAACCCACCTAAATGACGTGTTCATCGAATTACCTTGCGAAGAGGCTATAAATGGAAAACTCATCTTACTAGTAGATACAGGAGCAGATACGAGCCTGATAAAGAAAAGTGCAATAAGGGATAGCACAATAATAAACACGTCAAATAGGAAAGACTTGAGCGGAGCATTTGGAGGTTGTGTGACCACAGAAGGATCAACTACTATATGTCATAATGAGGTACAGTCCTTACGTATAACGCTACACGTTGTGTCACTTAAACAAGGAGTACCGGTAGACGGCATATTAGGAAGAGATAATGTGTGGAACAACTCCATTATAAATGCAATGGAAAAGATTTTAACACTCTTCAATGAGAAGAAAGAGGTGATTTTGGAATTACCAATAAAAACTATCGAACAGATAGGGAAGGAAAGTAAAGAACAGTACATACCAGTTAACGCAAGAACAATTACGATAGTACCACTAAAACTACGTACGAAATTTAATAATGTTATAATTCATAAAGAAGAAATAGATCCAGGAATCTATATAGCAGACACATTAGTAAATGTGAGAGATAATACTGTTTATGCTCCCATATTAAATACAACAGAGTATGATTACGAGATAAACAGCGAATTTAAACCGAAATTCACAAATTCCGACGAGTACAAAATACAAAGTACTACGTTAATTAATAGTATAGGCAGAATAGATGCCAAAAGGAGAATAAATAAATTGCTCAATGAAATTGAGTTAGATAAAAATTTAAATATAGAGGAAAAGCGTTCCATAGAAGAGGTGGTAAAATCATTTCATGACGTCTTCCTATTAGAAGGAGACGAACTTTCTTTTACAAGCGTATTAAAACACGAAATTCCAACAGGCGCAGATCAGCCGCCCATAAACAGAAAACAATACAGATTACCTCAAATACATAGGGAGGAAATAAATAAGCAAGTAAACAAACTTCTAGATGATGGCATAATAAAACATAGCACATCACCATGGAACTCGCCGTTACTTTTAGTGCCAAAAAAAGTGTCAAGGACGGGGAGAAAAAATGGAGACTTGTAATAGATTATAGGAAACTAAATGAAGCTACGATTAAAGAAGTTTTTCCCATTCCTCGTATTGACGAAATCTTAGAGCAATTAGGCCACAGCAGATATTTCACAACGCTAGATTTGGTAAGTGGATATCACCAAGTTTTAGTCGATGACAGGGACAAGGAAAAAACAGCATTCAGTACAGGACTAGGGCATTTCGAATTTAATCGGATGCCATTTGGGCTAACAGGTGCCCCAGCCACATTTCAAAGGATAATGAACCATATCCTAACAGGTCTACAAGGGATAGACGGTTTTGTTTATTTAGATGACATTGTTATCTACGGTAGAAATCTCAAGCAACACGAAGAAAGATTATGTTCAGTACTACAGAAGTTACGTGAACATAATTTAAAATTTAATACAGGAAAATGCAGATTTCTAAGAAGAGAAATTGTTTATTTCGGACATAAATGCACAGATCAGGGCGCACTCCCTGACCCCAGCAAAGTGGAATGCGTTAAGAGCATTCCGCCGCCTAAAAACGAAAAGGAGGTGCAAGCATATTTAGGACTAGTAAACTATTATAGAAAATTCATACTGGACACAGCAAAGATAGCTCTGCCTATTAACAAACTTCTACGTAAAGACGCGAAGTTTATTTGGACACAAGAATGCCAGAAAACGTTCGAATCATTGAAAAAGGCAATAATAACACCCCCGGTTTTGGCATATCCGGATTTTGAAAAAGAATTCATATTAACTACTGATGCAAGTAACGAAGCGTTAGGCGCAGTACTTTCTCAGGGTAAAATATGCGAAGATAGGCCGATAGCCTCTGCTAGCAGAGCTCTGAATGACGCAGAAAAGCGTTACTCAACTATAGAAAAAGAGTTCTTAGCCATTGTGTGGGCAACAAAAAATTTCAGAGCGTATCTGTTAGGAAGACCATTCAAGATAGTTACAGACCATCAACCGTTAAAAGGAATAGCTAACATAAAAGACCAGACTTCAAGACTGGCAAGGTTTAGACATAAATTATCAGAATACGATTTCGAAATTCTATACAAGCCAGGAAAGAAAAACTTAAATGCAGACGCGCTAAGTAGAATCCCACAGGAAAAACATAAAACAATAGCAGCCGTACAAACACGGTCGAAAGCAAAAACAGCTAACCAAGATCAACAACAAGGAACAACCGTCGAAATTGATAACGATGATGTGCAATCGGGAAGCGGAACAAATAATACAGCAACATTGCTATCCGACCCGAAAAAAATAGAGACCGTTATAAAAGATTTCCATAACACCCAATTAGGAGGTCACCAGGGAGCGGTAAAAACATATTTAAGAATCCGACAACAATATAGGTGGCCAGGGATGCAGAGACAGATAAAAGATTATGTAAAAAACTGTCCAAAGTGCCAAGCGAATAAAAGTTCAAGAATAACCAAAATGCCCATGGTGTTGACAGATACACCAATGAGGCCATTTGATAAAGTCTACATGGACATAGTTGGTATTCTACCAGAAACTGTGTCCGGAAATAAGTACATTCTGACTTTTCAGGATGACTTTTCAAAATTTATGGCATGTACAGCTATCCCAGACTCGGAAGCAAGTACGGTTGCCAGGGCGTTCTACGATGAAATAATAACCCGATACGGAATTCCAGGAATTCTTATTACGGAAAACGGAACTAATTTCATTTCGAAATTGTTCTCAGATACGTGCAAATTATTAGGTATAAAAAAATGACAGATAACGCCTTACCATCCACAGGCTAATGGCTCATTAGAGAGAAGCCACAGACCATTAGCGGAGTTTTGCAAAAGAAGACGGGTCGAATTGGGATCAATGGTTAACTGCAGCTATGCATGTTCATAACCACACACCCCACATTACGACGAAGCAAACGCCATTCCGTACTTTATTTGGATTCGATACAGAAATGCCGACTAACTTAAAAAGAAAGTGTAGTCCGGTATATAATGCCGAAGATCCAAACAAGATATTAAAATTTCAGATACAAAGAGCCCATGAAATAGTTCGGAAAAACCAAGAATTGGCAAAAACGGTAACGAAAAATCATTATGATAATAAGTTAAATTTATTAGAATTTAAAGTAGGAGATAAGGCATTAATTAAGAATCAGACTAGGAAAAATAAGTTTTCTCCAATATGGATAGGGTCTTATGAGGTAGCGAAGATTAAAACTCCAATTACGACAGTTTTAAAAATTAAGGGAAGGGAAAAACCTTTCCATAATAACTTACTTAAATTATATAATAGTAAATAAGAAGATAGGATTAGGAGTAAATTTACTTACAATAGGATGGACTAAATAGATATGATTGGGATAAACTATGAATAAGATAGAATAAGTAAGGACACAATGAATAGTAAACTAATGGATATTTTTCCCCAAAATAGAATAAATACCTCGTAGCTTCGCCCAAGGAACAAACAAAAATGAAAGGACTCATGATATTGCTAATCGTGAACTTGGTCACTGCAGCACCGGTAGTCTTTGAGGACAAAGCTCCAACACCCATATTCCTCGAATCCCTAGGAGAAGCACTATTCTATAACAGCGACTGGACACTATTCACACGTTTCGAACCATTTGACTACGCGTCATTGGTGGATCAGTTAGAAGAGCATGCAGCAGAACTCAAATTAACATGCAATAAAATAAATAAGGATCTATTGCTCGCCAACTTGAAAAACATATGCGGAGCCATAGATGGTACAATGAAAATAGTGCTAACAAGACTGAAAGAAAACGAGAGAATTATAAATACCGCGATTAATAGGAAAAGAACCAAAAGAGCGCTGAATTTCGTAGGGGAGGCACTAAACTGGGCGTTTGGCGTAATGGGCCAGAAGGACGCAAACCAGATTTATCAACAATTGCAAGAGCTAGATGTAGAGCAACACACCCATTACAAGCTAATGGAAAAACAGGTGACGGTAATGGAAGCGAATTACAAGTCGCTGGCTAAACCAATAACAGCTGCAGTAGAGCGGATAAATGCACTACAAGGAGAATTAAACAGCACAGTCGAACAACAAAATAAGGCTAACGACATGGCACGAAAAGAGCTGGGGAACATCGAGTTAGGACTAAGAATGGTGCAGGTGCAGTCAGCGGTAGAGGCGAGCCTTATCGAAATACAGGGGCAACAACTGATAGAGATGGCTATCATAGACGACCTATATAGCGGAAAGCTTCACCCAGCAGTTATAAGCGACGAAAACTTAAAAGAGGCAGCTAAGACGTTGGACTTGAAAAACAAAGCAGTATGGGTCCTAGAAGACAATCTCGACATCCATAAAATAGCAACGGTCAGAGCATTCCGAGACGCACAAGGTCTCATAATAGCCGTAAGAATTCCGTTACCTGAAGAGGAGCGATTTAATATACTAAAAGCATATGCCATTCCCATATTTCTAAATGATAAGTGGGATATAACGACGCAAGTGACGTATGACTACTTAGCAGAATCTAAATTGCAATGGAGATTTATCGGAATGTCACAAGATGATCTCAATGAATGCCACTCACTACCGAACACCAAAGAAATTGACAACCAAGAATTAATTAGGGTCTGCAAAACACAGGGAAAGTCATTAACGGCAAACAGCAGAGTATGTGAGATTACGCTACTACATCACAATAATTTGGACAAAGAGGTCTGCAAACAAGTATCTATACCAGCGAGCGAAGGGTCAATGACAAAATTAAACGCACCAAATGCATGGTTGTACAGTCTCAGGATGAAGCAATGTTTCGATATCCAGTGTGGGAATAGCACCACCACAGCCACAATAGCAGGATTCGGTCGCATGGTAATCAAAGAAAAATGCGAAGTCCATGGAAAAGAAATAATTTTACATTTCGAAGACAACGCCCAATCTACAATAGGGGGGGTGCATAAAACACAGTACCACACACTACTGATGAACGCCCTCCCAGGGAACTGGTCAGACACTATTAAAGAAAATTCTTCAGAATACAGACTAAAACCTGTCAAATTAACAGGGAATATGGAGGTAAGGGAGACATTAGCAGCAGGAGGCAAGATGGTCGAAAAGTTGAAGAGGGAGATGTAACAAGAGCAGAATATAAACAGATTAAGTAACAAACAAACCGTGTTTGAAAATACGGGTGTCATTGGAACGGGAACGCTCTTGGCTTTAATAGGTGCAGCGGTAATATTACGGGGGTACAGAAGAAGGAAGAACCACGTAGAAAATAACCGCAGTATACCACATCGAAGATTTGCAACGCCAATACCGTCAATATCACTGCCAATACAACAATTAAGCATACCCACGTTTGATCCGCCAAAACCACCAAAACAAGAAGCAAAGACATACCATGTAAGCATTTATGAGCAACCAATCGAAGCGCATATCTTCGGGGCGCACGTATGAAAGCGAGAACGGACAAGCATCGTAAGAAGTTAAGGACCCAGCATCCAATGACAATTTAAAATCTACAATAAAAACAAATACATTGTACTTTTTGATCAAATAAATAAAAAGCTTGTAATATGAATTTAAAACAAAAAAAAAAATTTTTTTTACTACACCCGCCACTTAAACCTTATTACTAATAATGTCTATTAGTAAGAATAATAGCGTAAAATATAATCGAAAAAAAAAAATTTTTTATAATAAATTAAAGGTAAATAAATAATAAATAACTAACTAAATAATAAATAAATAACTTAGAAACACGTTTTACAAGACGAGGACAACAGAGAGAAAAAAAAGGGGAAGAAGGAAATAAGTAATAAAAATTAGAAAATCTTTTTATTATTATTAAATAAATAAATAGGATAGGATTTATTAAAAATAGTATAAAATGAAAAAATTTTTTTTTAAGACTATTAATAAAAACTTACTACCAATAATTTCATTTCGATTCCAAACTAGTAATTGAATAACGAACGAAACTTGAATTTAACAAATGAAAGTCACCAAATTTCGAAATTCAACAGAAAAATTTGCAGAACTCAACAGAGAAATAAAAAAAAAAAAAAAACAAGAAAAAAGAAAGAAAAACAGAATAGCGTTTCAATAAACAACAACTTGTAAACAATATTTTGGTAAAAAACGAAATTAATAAATAAAGATATAATTAACAACTACAATTCTTTTGTAAGAAACGAAATGAATAAATAAAGATATAAATTAAAAACGTATTTAACGTAATTGCAACACAAAACTCGAAGACCAGAACAGCAAAGTATACAATAGCCCAATACAGGGTAGGTGCAATAAATAGAAAACAAGCACACAGTCAACAGCTAGGGGAATGCGGTTTTTACACAGAAAGATACATACACAACTGTATTGATAGCATCTATTACACATACTATCACATATTATAAGATTCTTAAAAACTTAATTTAAAAAATTTTAATGTGAATACAATCTAACATTTGAATAACAAATAAAATTTGATTTTCACGAATGAAGGTAAGCAAATCCCGAAATTTAAGAAGAAATTCTCCATTAGCGCCTGGATCACGCCACCCAAATCCTCCCAGTCCCAACGCTGTGCCCGAATGTACTCCATCAAGGACGTAACATACAATCCCAGTGGGAAGATATAATAGGATACATTTTAAAAAAAAAAAATTTAATTGAAATTGAAAATTTAAGTTATTGAAGAAGTGCAAATTAAATTAACAAAAAGATTAACGCAACACAGCTCGCAGAACAATGAATGAACGTTGAACGAATAATTAAAGTCAAAGCGAACTTCGCGAATTTATACAATATTTCTACTCATACAAATCGAAAAAAAAACAGCGAAAAAAAAAAAAACAGGGGACGGGTTTTTTTTTTATTAGGTAGAATACTCGCGAAAACATCCGCAGGAAATGCAAAACAGCGGATATTAACAAATTACACTCTACATAAAATAAGTATGCTCACATACACGGTCAGGTCGTTAGGTCTGTTCTAGATCATTCCGCTTTAGATCATTTAAAGCAGAAACCGATGTACACAAACTTCGAATTAATAACCGGTAATTGTTAAATAACTGTTACGTTTATTCACAGTTTACTACCACTACATTTGCAATTAGTAAAATAATGAATGCACATGTAGAAGATATGCCTGAAGACCTAGTTCATGCATAAAACACACACGCACACCCTTTATACAAACAAATTCGAGCCCATGTAGAAATTAAGATGAAGACATAAATTAGAACTAGTATTAATACTAATTTCAAATTAGAAAATTTTTTTTTGAGAAAAAAAAAAAACTCTTGGTTTCCTTTATTGATAATTTCTGTTCGATTACTAATTAAGTATATTACTGCTAAATGTAGAGCATTGACAAACATATGTCAAAATAAGAGTAATAACAAAATGTAGTGATTAATGCAAGCACTGCAAAAATGCAGAAACAAAGTTAAACAACTGAACACGAGCAAAATGCAGTGTCAGCTTTAAAACAACTAATGAAAAAAAAAATAGAGAAAGAAAAAGAATAAAACACCAAAGGTGAATAACTTTAAAATAACCTAGAGAGAAAAAAAAAAAAACAAATAATAACAACATTCTTATATACATACATATATAATATATACAAAAGTACAAATACAAATAATAAAGTACACACGTACACATATAAAAGTAATTTTAAACTTAATTAAACTGTAATTTGAAATAGACTATGTACGTTCCATTAAAAAATTAATGAAATAAAGGCTTAAGGGAAAACACAATTTTTTCTTGAGATTTAAATAAGGAAAACACATACTTATAATAACAAAATAAGTATGTATATATATAAAAATATATATATTAAATTGGGAACGATTTAATTCTGCCGATATTGATATTTCGCAATACAAAAATTGCGAAAGAATGGAAATTGCGACACGCGCCAACACCGACCTACTTTGGTGCGTTCGAAGGGTGCGTCAACCAAGCCAAAGTGGAAACAAGAAAAAGATTCCAACGGGAGTCTTAAAATTATATCCGAACGACGTGGTCGTAGTGAAGGTGCAGAAAACATAGCGTGCAAAAGGTCGCGGTTTTTGTAACTAAGGCAATAAAGTCAAGAAAAACTACAGTAGTGTTAATAGTATAAGTCGTCAGTGTAGAAATAAAGAAACCTAAAAATAAAACGGAAGATTGAATCCAAAACCAAAAATAAGGAGTTTCACTCGTTGTTCTGAGGACGACGGAATCCGGAGGAAGACCACCCTAGGAAAACATACAATACTGTTTGTGCACGGAGTGCAATGAAATATTTTCGATGATAGTTTAGATATTAAACACTGAGTGCAAAGAAAGAAAAGTGCACGGAGTGCAAAATGACTGTTTGTTGCACGGAGTGCAATGAGAGTTCAAAATGATGATTTTTTTATATTTAAACACGGAGTGCAAAATTACTGATGTTCACCTTTGCGTTTATTAATTTACACTAAACTTCAAAAATTACAGATTTATTTCGATTGAACTATAAACCGGTTGTTTTCCACAAAGTGGAATAGGAATACAATAACAACAAAATGTCAAAAATAATATTCTTAAGAAAGCACCGCTCATCTGCTCGTAATCCAAAAATGCAGTCATAAAAAACGCACAAAAGGGAGCGACCGCAACAACAATGCAGTAGCTAAATGATTTCGCTGTGGGACTTTATTTTTGCACTGTGGGCAGAAGAGTGCACCTTCTCGAGCTAATTTGTTTTTGTTTGGTGTTTGCATTTTTTTTGTTGCTATTTTGTTTGGTGCACAAACATCCCGCCCCCCTATGCCAACAAGGCATACGTTATTGATGAAACTGCCGAGCCTCGTCCATCGGTAGCCTACAAATTTTTGAGACACTTCGTTGGTAACTTCCCTCTTGGGTGCGCACGGTTACTACACGAACAAAACCATCTTTGCCAGGAGTGGTAGCGGTGATGCGCCCTAGCAGCCATTGTTGAGGAGGTAAGCGGTCGTCCTTGATGAGAACAAGGTCATCCGTTTTTAAGTTGTCTTGCTTACGACACCATTTGGGACGCGACTGTAAATGTGATAACCATTCCTTTGACCATCTTGACCAAAAATGTTGACTCATCCTATGCATTGATAAATACTGTTGATGTAGTGATTGTTCAGGACCTGCTGGCTCGGGTGGTGCCAGTAGTGCATCGCCTATAAGAAAATGTCCCGGAGTAAGGGCGTTTAAATCATCGGGACATGATGAGAGAGGGCACAGTGGTCTTGAATTTAAACATGCTTCAATTTTGACGAGCACGGTGCTTAAATCTTCATACGTTAATGTGTCGGAAATTGTTCCTTTAAGATGTCGCTTGACCGATTTTATGTTGGCCTCCCAGAGTCCACCAAAATTTGGAGAATGAGGTGGATTAAAGTGCCACTGAATTCCTTTCTCTGCTAGCTGAGGGATCACATGCCTTTCCATTGATTCAACAAATTTAGACGAATTGGTTTTTAGTATTTTGTCTGCACCAATAAAATTTGTCCCGCAGTCACTATAGATGTCATGGCATAAACCTCGCCGTCCAATAAACCGATGCAAGGCACACAAGAATTGGTCCGTAGTCATTCCCGTAACCGCCTCCAAATGTATAGCCTTGGTTGCTAGACAAATGAAAATAGCGATATAGCCTTTGTATTTTGTGCAGCCTCTGTACCGTGCTGCCTTTAGCTCTATGGCCCCTGTGTAGTCAATTCCCGTTGATAGAAAGGGACGTTGAGAGGGAGTAACCCGAGCTGTGGGTAAATTTCCCATCAATTGTTGACAAATTTTTGGTCTTACCCGGAAACATCGAACACACCCTCTAAGTTTGGATCTGATGACCTTTGTTGCATTCAAAATCCAAAACTTTTTTCGAATGAATGCGGATGTGAGCTGTATCCCTCCATGAAGAGTGATGACATGACTGTGGTCAATAACTAAATTTGTGAAGTGATGAATCTTAGGTAATATCATCGGATGTTTTTCGTCATAGGACAGCAAGGATCGCTGCAAACGACCGCCTACACGTAGAATTTCAGCATTGTCAATGAATGGATTCAAGCTGAGTAATTGACTTTTAGAGTGTACTGTTTCGCCGTTTTTCAGACATCGTATCTCTGTCGCAAAACATTCACCTTGCACCATGCGAACTAGTTTCTGAAGACTAATGTGGAGCTCTGCTACCGTAATAGGACCGGAGGTGCGTTGTTCCTTCGTAACCATGCAGTTGTATTTAAACCTCAGTAACCAAGCCATTATGCGACGTAAATGCGAAAATGAAGAAAATTGATACAGCAACTTGGTTTCCTGTTGCTTCACGATGACGTTTACTGCTTGTTCTGTAGCTATTTCATTTAAAAAGGTCCAATCCGAACATGGCCACGAGTCCTTCGTCTTGTTTAGCCACGGCGGACCATGCCAATATAAGTCACACTGTCTCAATTCCGCTGCAGATAGTCCTCGTGACGAATGATCAGCTGGGTTTTCATTTGTTGAAATGTGATGCCACTGATCGACACTTGAGTCCGCATGAATAAGGCCAATTCGATTTGCCACAAATACAGGCCAACGGTTGACATCACCTCTAATCCAGCAGAGCACGATTGTAGAATCTGTCCAGTAATAGATCGGTATTGGCTTAGTGGGCAAAGAAAGATGTGTCAATACCCAATTGACCAGTTTTACGCTCAGCACCGCTGCACACAATTCGACTCGGGGAATGCAAATTGGTGGTTTTGGTGTTACCTTAGTCTTTGCAGCAATAATATTGGTGCAAAAGCCTTCTCGTCCAGTCTGAATACGCAGATAAACAATTGATGCATACGCTTTAGTGGAGCCGTCGCAAAATGCATGAATTTCAAACTGCTTGGTTGTGGTGGGTGAAAATTGAAGCCACCGAGGAAATTGAATTTTATTTACTGTCGGTAGATCTGTCACGATACGGCACCACTCGTCACAAAGTTCAGGAGATAATTCGGTATCCCAATCTAGATTGATCGTCCAAAGATGTTTCAAAAAAATCTTGGCTGCAACTATGACTGGATTAATGAGACCTAAAGGATCGAATAACTTTGCAATGGTAGATAGCACCGACCGCTTAGTGATTCGTTTCAATGGTAAGTCGAAATTGAGTTGATAATGAAAGGTATCGTTGCACGGTTGCCAATACATGCCTAATGTTTTAATCAATTCATCGCTGTTTACCTGAAGAGCCGTTGCACTAGTTTGATGTTCGGGAGGAATGCCTCTCAATAACGTTGAATCATTTGCCGCCCACTTATGTAACTTAAAACCCGCCGTCTCCAATGCATGTTGGGTCTGATTACGTACATCCATGACATGGTCGATGCAACCGCCGCCCATAAAGATATCGTCAACGTACATCTCGTTCATTAGCACACTACGAGCCAGCGGATACTTTTCTGCTTCATCCTTCGCTAACTGGTGGATTACTCGGATAGCAGTGTAAGGAGCGGAGGTGGTTCCAAAAGTCACAGTGGTTAGCCGAAACTCTTGAATTTGGCCGAGCTGATTTCGCCAAAGTATTCGTTGGTATTCGGAATCTTCCGGATGCATGTCAATACACCGATACATTTTCTCGACGTCTGCTGTCACAACGAACTCGTGTAGTCGCCAGTTTAATAATATCGCAGCTAAATCACTCTGTAGTGTCGGTCCTTTGCAGAGTAAATCGTTAAGAGATTGTCCGCTAGAAGTAGCAGCCGACGCGTCAAACACAACACGGCACTTAGTTGTGAGACTATCGCCTTTAATAACGGCGTGGTGAGGTAGCGTGCAGCATGTATAGCTAGGTGTGTTACTGGACTTGAATTTGCGATGCTGCTCCTCTATAGTGTCTACCGGAGTGATTTGTCGCAGGTCGAAATACTCTTGTATGGCGGCAGCGTATTGCTTTTGGAGATTGGGGTCACGACTAAGTTTGCGTTCGGATGAATAGAATCTATTTAAAGCTCTCTGCTTAGACTTGCCTAAGACGAGATTGGGGTGAAGTATCGATTTAAAAGGTAATCGAACGAGATACTTGCCGTTAGATTGCCGGGTGTGGGTGTCCTGGAAGAATTCTTCACACCACTTATCCTCTGGTGTGTATCGACGTTCGGTTGGCACATTTTCCAATGTATAAAACTGTTTCACAAGTGTATCGAGCTGTTGCAATGAAACTTGAACGTGGTTGGTGGAGCTCGAAGGTTTTGGTTCGATAGAAGCTTCGACAGCCTCTCCAAACACGATCCATCCTAGCCTGGTTTGCTGTGCTACTGGTTCATTGGGGCCACCTCTTCTTATACCTGGCATTAGAATTTTGCCCAATACATCTGCTCCTAACAACAGATCGATGGTTGACGAACGATAAAATTCCGGATCGGCAAGCTGCAAACCCTGGACATGCGACCAGCTATGATGTTTGAGGTGTTTGGATGGTAGATTTGCGGTAACAGTTTTCACAATCGTAGCAACTACCCTGAGTTCGTATTGATCATCAGTGAGTGACTGTAGGGTAATGCTCGTGACGTGGTTACCATAGGTGCGCTGGCCATTAGCCAAACTGATTGATGAAATGCTTGATATGCGGTTTAATTTTAATGACTGTACCGCTCTTTCGCTAATAAGCGCTCCGGTGGAGCCTTGATCGATCAACGCGCGTAAGATGAAGGTCTGCTTCGTAGAAGTGATGACGTTGATCAATGCAGTGGGCAATAAAACTATTGCCCTGGATGTGAAATTTGAAGCATGATTTGCTACTGGCACATCCTGAGATGGTGCAACATGATGAATCATGCTGCTCTTTGTTGATGTTGAGGAACTCGGAGTAAATGACTTCGAATTTGCTGTCAGGTTACTTGAAGATGCAGAGTTGACTGGTTGCGAAGATTGGTCCTGCGGAAAATGAAGTAGAGTATGGTGACGTTTTCCGCATTGTTGACAATTCTTTGAGCTGAGACATGCTGAGACTGTATGTGTTGCGCTCAAACAGTTTATGCACAGCTTTGATCTGTCCACTACAGATTTGCGTTCAAAAGAATCCATAGCAAGGAATGCTGGACATCGCCGTATAATATGTGCTCCTCTACATTCAGGGCACCCTGCTACAAGATTGGTTTGTGAATTCGTCATGTGGTTGATTTTATGATCTCGACGTAGAGCCTTACTTGAGGCTTTGGAATGAAGCAAGCTGCTTGTCTTCATTGGGTCAGCTTGGTTTAAAGCCGTGATATTATGTTGGAATTCGATGGCTTCAAGTATTCTATACCTTACTTCAAGAAATTCAGCGAATTGATTGAAGGTTGGAATACTAACCGAATTGCCCAATTCTTGCTCCCACAATTGATGTGTTTCACGCGGCAATTTTGCGATCAAAAAATGAACTACGATCTCACTGCATTGGTCGATGTGAACCTTTAAATTTTGTAAGGCATTAATGCACGACCGAGACGTGTCCAATAAGTGCTTAATGGAAGAAGCGTTTTCCTTTTGAATACTGGATTGTGAAGATAGCAGATTCATGTAATGAGTAAATAAGACACGGCTGTTGTTGTATCTTGTTACTAGAATCTTCCATGCTTCCTGGTACTTGTCAGATGTGAGTGGTATATCTCGAATATCACTGTCGAAATGGTCAGGCAGTGATTGCTTCAGATAATGAAACTTTTCAATATCTGCTAGTGACGAATTTGTGTGAACTAATCGCAAGAAAGAATCATAAAACGATGGCCAGTCCGTATTCTTGCCAGAAAACGATGGTATTATTAATTTGGGTAATCTTGCGGCATTTCTATTTGCTTGTTTTGGCGGTGATTCAGTAGTGGTTAAACTACTTCTTGTGTTTACTGCTTCCGGAGGAAATTTGGCCTGATAGGCTTCTGTAATTATGGACACCGCGTGAAGAGACTCCTCCTCAAACTTGTCTGCCATGTCTTCGGAAAAATACGTCTTCGATGTAGGAGGAGGATCTAGAACCAAGCGTCTATGGTTTTCGTGGAAAGCCACGTTTAACTCTTGCAATCTTGTCAGCCGTATCTCAAAGTAAGTTTTGGTACGACGGTCTGCGGAATCCTTCTTATAGTTTCTTACCGTATTCTGAACGCGCTTGAGAATATCGCCCTGCAGTTTCACAAGATCTTCAGCAATTTCTTCTGGCGTAATGTCGTGTGACTCGTCGCTACTCATCTTAGAGGTAGTGAGTTCAGACCTCACAGGAAGCACCATATGTTTGTGCACGGAGTGCAATGAAATATTTTCGATGATAGTTTAGATATTAAACACTGAGTGCAAAGAAAGAAAAGTGCACGGAGTGCAAAATGACTGTTTGTTGCACGGAGTGCAATGAGAGTTCAAAATGATGATTTTTTTATATTTAAACACGGAGTGCAAAATTACTGATGTTCACCTTTGCGTTTATTAATTTACACTAAACTTCAAAAATTACAGATTTATTTCGATTGAACTATAAACCGGTTGTTTTCCACAAAGTGGAATAGGAATACAATAACAACAAAATGTCAAAAATAATATTCTTAAGAAAGCACCGCTCATCTGCTCGTAATCCAAAAATGCAGTCATAAAAAACGCACAAAAGGGAGCGACCGCAACAACAATGCAGTAGCTAAATGATTTCGCTGTGGGACTTTATTTTTGCACTGTGGGCAGAAGAGTGCACCTTCTCGAGCTAATTTGTTTTTGTTTGGTGTTTGCATTTTTTTTGTTGCTATTTTGTTTGGTGCACAAACAAATACTATTATAACAAAATACTATAATAATATAAAGAATGTAAATATAAATACTAAAATTTTGCTGCTGATTGCAAATCGAAGGCAATTGCAATCTATATCTAATCAAGTAAAATCCCACAAAACCAAAAAAATACCCAATTTCGAATATTAGGTCAACTAGTGGCTACACTAGAAGTGCCGGTGCCCCCTGCAACCCGTAAACAAGTACTCCGAAACTTATAAGTTCTAATAGCCTGTTTCCATAAAAATATTTAATCCGGTAAGATGTTCGAAAATCGATCAGCTGATCTAGTGTTTCCATACATAATCCGGTCCGGGCTGTCAAACCGAAAAGAAGAAATAAACATCTGTTGTTTTGTTTGTATATTTATGCAGCTATTTTTAAAATTGTGCATCGCTTTAATTTATAATACAGTGAATAAAATAACAATAATTTTCAAAATTGTTGAAATGTAGTTTGGTATGGTTACGAAATTCGCTAGTTTACAGAATTTGGAAAGCGAAAAATCGTACATCGTAAATAGGAAATTCCTCTGAGTATGTCGAGTTTTTTTTTGACATTTGGCAGAATAGTTTGGTGACTTAAATTATCTCTTTCTAACTTATTTGCACTAGAAAAAGATAGTGTGTCTGCAATTCCGAACTTCGAAACAGACTTGCAAACTAAAAACTAAGGCAAAAAACCAAAAGCATTTCGGTTTAGCGCTGGAATCGCAACAACAATTTCAACGGAGTTAAAACAGTTTACGAGTGCTTTTGGGGCTTAAAACAGTTTATTTCAAAAACCTGGAAAAACCATTTTATGCAACATTTTATGATTCAGCAACAAAAACGATCTCAAGCAAAATGTAACTGTGGTATCTAAACTAGTGCGTCTTGCGTTGCGTTGATCACTGCGTCTTAGACGCTGCGCTAAACCGAAATAACAGCGTTGCGTCAACATATGTTCTCACAAAAAGTTTTTAAACATTCACACGCACGTATTTCAGCCACTTCCATAAGACAGCGTGGTCCAATTTCGTTTTGACAGCAACGCAACGCATGACGCACATATTTAGGTTCAACAGATATAGAGAAAAAAAAAAGCCTGAGGCGGCCTAAAAAGAGCATTTCGCTTGGTTTCAAAATTTCCCCTCAAAAGTGTTGTCTACGTTTTATCATAAAAATATGTTTCATTCCAAAAATTCCAACTAAAACCATATAATTTTCACAGTAATAAAAATTTGTTTACTTCAAACGTTTTTATTCTATTTTAGCAGGCAAAATAATGATCTTTGAAGAAAAATTAATAACAGAAAATGGTGGACATGAATGTGTTTTCAATTAAAACAAGCCACATAATATGGACCAGTGCCTAAGTAGTTATAAGTAGTTATAAGTAGTATAAGTAGTTTGTCATTAATTTTAAGGTATTTCTATTTTTCTTTTAAAATAGAAATTTTTTAAAGAATTTTTTTTTTTTTTTTTTTTTAGAAATTTTTAAAATTTCTAACTAATTTTTTTTTGTAAATAAACGATAACAACTGTTGATGCCTGAAGCTGAAGCTTCGTATTTAGTTCCGACTTCAAACAAGCCGTCGAAAAATTCGAAGCTGCGTTGTATTTGAGACCTCATTTTGTTACGAAGTTAAAAAAACTTCACCAAACATTTGACGTAACATAATTGAAATGTTATTTTGTAATTAGTTTCTGTTAAGTGTAAGTTATATTTTCAATTATTCTAAAGCTGCAAATAGAGTATTATTCTTCACAATAGGTTAGAATAACACCTATTCGCATGTGTTCGCATTAGAAATAATAGGTTCAAATGCGTGGTGCTATAAGATTTACGTCATTTTAGTTGGAGTTCTTACGATTTACAGAGCGTTTTCTCCTAAAATCATACACCGATCCTGATGAAACAAGTACGCGTAGAAAGCTAATGGTTTCTAGTTTCTTAAGATTTAAAAAATTATATAGACCACTTAAACATTTTGATTAGGAAAAAATTAATAAATGATTATTTATTGGTGTGTTATAACAAAATGTTAACTGTTGTTGTGGCTTGCGGAGCAGATTTATCTATTGCTCCCCCTGGTTTCGGAGTTATAACGATTTGAAATTTGAACTTATTTGCCTAATATCTCCTTAACTATAGAAGATATCCGGAACATGTGTATATCGTTAAAAAGATAATTTAAATACTTTTCATTTATGTAAAGTAATATTTTGCCGAAAAATGCATATTTTTGGAGAAAACGCGAATTTAATATTTTTAGTACTTTTTTTTTTTAATATTTTTTTCCCCATTAGTTAAGTAAAATATGTAATTAACTGACATCATTTTGCGGAGAACAGGAAACTCTCTGACCACACTGAGAAAATGAAAAATTTTTATGAAAAATCGCGCTCCAGAAATCTAGCAAAACAATGTACTCTTTGTTCGTGATTGCTTCTCTTTGTTCACGTTTGCTCTCTCGTTGTTTGATCTTCCCCTCAGTTGTTCCGACCGCACCATAAAGTGAAAAGGCATCGCAGGTCGAGATACGACTTCTGTATACTATTTATTCTGTGGTTATACTTACTATTGTGTTACATTACTTTAGCTTTACTTTTCTGCTATATATTTTCAAAATTTCGATTCGTTCGAGTGCCGCAGGAGAGAAATGACTTATTAGTTAGATTTAGATTTGTCTTTATAGTATGTCTCCACCGCATATTTTTCTCTATTTAATTACGTATAATCAAGTCAGCAAATCGACACATCTCCACCAAGCGGCAGAAGCGAGCTGTCAGTCGTTTGTTTATATTTGTATACACTTTGAAAGAAGAAGCTGTCATTAGCTGTCATTCGTTTGTTGACAACGTTTCATTTCCACATGTTCTTCCAAATCCTCAGAGTTAAATACTGCGAAATGCGAAATATACTTGATTAAAGGGTCGTTTATTTTGTAATCAATTCATTATATGAGGATGATTATAAATTGTATACATAACCACGTAAATATGGTTGATTACTGACATAATCCCGATAATGGCTATAATCAAGTAGTTAATCTGCGGTGGAGACATAGCATTAGTCTAGTATTATAGCAAAAACTATTGAGAGAATAGTATTGTCTAGACTCTAGAGGCATATAAGTCTAGATTGGGATAGGATGCGGACTAATCCTACGTGATCGGGGATTTTGGAACCATCTATGTAAATGCAATATAAGAAGGACCATCCTTTAAACATCAGAAACATTGCTAAATTTCCATGGGAGTATTTATGCATTTGCCAACCATTATGGATAATTCCATCAAAATCAGCGTATGTATATTTCTTTTGCTTGAAAGCCCGGAGAATATTAGACATTATCCGAAGGTGATTGCGATTTCAGAAAGCCTGACTGGGTTAAATACCCAGTATACTTTTAGATTCTATGAACTATGAAGGTGCATGTCGCTAGGCTCGTTTGCATCCACACAATTATTAATGATATTATTATACTTTAATTTTAAGGAGAAAATATTTATGATATTTTGAATTATTGATATTTATGTTGGTAAATTAATTATATTTATGTGTGTGAATTACTGAAATTTATGTATAAACCAACAAGTAGTATAATAGTACTTAAAACTGCAACCCTGGGTGAGAAATAAAAGGAAACAGCTGATCAGCTTTGATACAACCCTGGCAGCTCGACACTATAAAAGCAGCTGCTAGCAGAGATTAATGAGATTTGAAACTCTTTTATCTTCAGATAAAGATAAAAAAAGATCGAATTTTTATGACCTGGTGAATTTGGCTACATTTCTTTTGCGGCCAGAAAGAGATAGCATAGCTTTATCTTTTGACGGTAATATTCACCAACATTTTTTGCAAGCGGTTGCCACAATAAGTAGACAAACTGAAAAATGTTGGCAAAAATTTATTACTGTGGGTATTTTTATGTGATTGCAGAAATTTGATTAAAATATTATTTAATTTATTTCAAATATATTATTTATATAGCTTTCTATATTTGTAAAATTTTTAATGAAAACAAGATATAAACGATATTTTTTTACTTTATTAGAAGACAATTCTGAAAATTATAGAGATCATGCTGTTTCCACACCACCATTGAGATAAGAGTCAAGGAGCGGTACCTATTTTTAGGGTGTTCAGTTCCCCAGTAGGCCTATATCACCCGTTAATACTAATTACTAATATTAACTACTAGTTAATACTAAAAGAAAAAATAAGTAAATGTTATGTAATACATGCAAAACCTTACTTCATGCAGACCACTGGGTAATGATTATATAGAAATATACTAAGGGGAAGAATGCAAGTCGCAAGTGGAAGCAAATGACAATATATTTACAACAAACTCATTTTATTTATTTATGTGTTATGCGCAAAATCTTATTTCTCAAATCCGGTTCGAAAATACTTCTATTAAAAAACCTTATAGTAAAGCAAATTTTACTATATATGCATAAAAATGTCCATTTGCTTTACATCCGCAGGCACAAGTTCTGTAATACGACGTTTTAAAACAATATTAATAAATATTTGTGAATGACAGCTTAAAACGCGGGAAACAGAGATTATAACCACTTTTCTACTAGCAACGATATGGCACATTTTTACATTTTCGACATGCAACCGTTCAATTAGATTTTTGTAACACTTGTATTGAAACTCACCGTTTTCAGTCGAGTCTTCGAAACTCTCCCGCCAAAAGGGTAAACAAACCTTTGTTTATCCTTTTGGCGGGTGAGTTTGCATACAAAATTTATAGAAACAACACGCGGCTGTTTTTTTGAATAGCTGTTTTGTTCTAAGTTTCCAATCTCGTTATCTCTGGCTGCTAGTAAGAGCAAAGGACACTTGAGCTCCGGCCAAAGAGTACAAGACTGGAAACTCCTCTTATTTCGTGAGAGAGCTCAAAAAAATGCCCGTCCGCGTGTTCACATACAGTGTATGTGAATTTTATGGTGAAATTGTCGACTGGTTACAAGCTAAAACAGGCTATCACAAAGCATAATATCTGAAAGGGTAACCCGTTTTGCTTTGTTACCACACCCCCACAAACTGATGGGGTGAGTTAGTGGCAGGGATATCAATGACACAGCTTTATTACTTATTATTTGTTTGGTTTTTAAGTAAACATTAATAGAAAACATAGTTTGCATTTATGAGTTCCCGAGGTTTTTACGATTTCTAAGCTGTTTGGAAATATTAAAAAGTAATGTAAACTTGTTTGTTTTTGTAATTTTTCATTTCTCTTTCATTTAAATTAAAATGTGTTAAAACAAATACATTTATAATTCATTTATTTAAATTCAAATTACATAAACATCAACAGATTCTCACTTTATGCATTTAAAATTAAATTTATTTAAATTAAAGACCAAAAGAACTAAAATCACAATTAAGTAAATATTAAACTAAATCACAGATTAATATTAAACAAAACATGTGGACTACGATGGCATCTCTTTCGGCTAACAATACGCGTGATAGGTTAAAAACAGCTGACTAAATTTGTGAAATAAGCAATTATGAATTTTAACATCGTTTTACTTGCAAAATATTCAATATTGTGCAACTATATGACTTAAAAAAGGTTTCATATACATTTCTAGACGCATGCGTTGGTTTTAAAACTGGCTCCTTGGTCTTTTTTGCATATTTAAAAAAGCATATTTCTGGCTTATTGTTGTGAAGAAGAACCAAATTTGCATTCCTCTCTCAAAATATTTTGTAAACAAATTCCCGAACTGTCAAAATTCGTTCCCGAACTGTCAAAATTAAATGCGTTTTGTTTTTGTAATCTACAACACCAAAGCCTGATTTCACCAACACTTTCACAGTGAAAAAAGAATTTTCAAAAGTCTTGTAGTCTTTGGCTTCGCCGGTCTAGCAGGTAAGTAGACTTGACTAGAAACTTAGTAGGCCTAATCGGTCTACCTATACTACTGGAACGGTTAAAGCAATAAGCCAATGTTGAGCTATATATAGTTTGACGGAGGGCCTGGCCTGATCGGTCGGTTAGACAGTTTTGACAGAGTACAGTTCTTCGTGGCAGATAATACAGTCTGGCAGTAAAGCAGCTCATAGCGGCCAGTAATACAGTTGGATAGCAAGATAACAGTGTACGGTTGGTAATACAGTTGATCGGAAAAAAAGCAGTGCCGCACAGTCGGTAATGAAGGATAGCTATAATAAATAAACAGTAAACCAGTGGAATTTACCCGGAGGGGAAAAGTAAAAGCAATGATATTTTGTACAGTAAGATAAAATTATGCAAATAAAGTTATAACATGAAAAAAAGTATGTGCCATTCTCACACGGTTCCAAGAAAATAAATTTTCTGTTACGAACTCTGTATATCCGGCGAGTATATCCGGAGCTAAAAAGGTTCGTCACAGTGGCGCCCGAACAGGGACAATTAAAAGAACATTAAAAGAGAACATTAAATTCGACACAAAACTTCAAACCCGTATAGAAGAACTGAAGGTAAAGCACCAGGGGGAAACATCACAAGTTCTCCAGGTGGAGCCATCACCAGGGGATATAGTGCAAGAAACTAGTATGGAAAACCAGATCTCTTCAGAAGCTAAACCAGAGGTCAAAGACCACCCAAGCTGCTCTCATTACAGTCAACCACATTGTAGCAATCCACAGTCGAGGAGCTGTCAAATGCATACAACATTGACGAAAACCTGTTGCCACGAACAATGCCGGAACTGTTAAAAGACAGCGCCTTGACATGGTTTCGTAACAACAACCGACATTAGACCTCCTGGGTAGCATTTCGGAAAGATTTTTTACAATTCTTCCCACCATCATGATTTTGGATACGACTAGAAGACGACATTCGAGGAAGATTCCAGAAACTGAAAAAACCGTTGAAAACTTACTAACTCAAAATTCTGAATTTTATGCGACATGCCGGCTACAACGAGGTCCTGAATCTCGAGAAAATTTATGATAATATTCATCCGGATTATCAATTGTATATCCGCCAAAAGGATTTTACCACTTTAGGAGAACTAATCTTAATGGCCGAAGACCTAGAAAGGATTATAGAACGACAACCTGAATCAATACGCCGAGAACAACATCGGCTGATCACACAAAAAAAAAATGCTCAACCAATTCAGGCATCGCCCAGGGTACGAGAGGAAATCCAGTAAGAATAAACCCAAGAACAGCTTGCAGAAACTGTGGTCAAGATGGACTTTTTCCGCACTTGCCGAAACCCGCAAGTACTCTTCTGCTGGATCTGTGGTCGACGAGAGACGCGCAGAAGCCAATGTTGTAAGAAACAACGCTATGGGAGGTGGTCCAAAAGCAGGATAGATAATCTCCAGTTGAGCAAGTCCTCGAATCCGAGCACTCATAGAACTAGGTACCATATGTACTATAGCCACTCTCGATAAAGGAGCCACAACCAGTTTCATAAGTAAAAAATTCTCCAGCCAACTTGGAGACTGTTGCGAACTCATTTCCGTAGAGGCCAAAGTAGCTCTAGCCGAGAGTTCAGTACAGGCACTCCATCAGGCTGTGGCCATCGACGTGAGGCTAGGAAACTTCAAAGGCCAAATCGATAATGCCGAACACTACGGAACACTACGGCAATGGACTTCCTGCGGAAAGCTGGCATATCCTTGAGTTGCGGTGGAATAAAATTAGATATAGTAACGAACTCTGAAACCGACAAGAGGTTAAGAGAAGAATTACAACTGTTCCAGGGCATGACGAGTGTCACAAATATCACTGAACACCGCATAGTCATGAATGAGAGTCGTCCTATCACGCAGCCAAACGGTGAGCCGGACCTAATCGGTCGGCGGTACACTTCTACAGCCACGCAGTCAGACGGTGAGCCGGACCTAATCGGTCGGCGGTACACTTCTACAGCCACTCAGTCAGACGGTGATAAGTAATAGCAGAAGCAGTGACAACAGCAGTGACAGCAACGAGGAAAACAATAGAAGAACCAACAGCTGCCATGATGGTCCGGGAGATTGGAATGAGAAATATACGGAAGAAGATATATCTCGCCAAGGAGCGGTCCAAGAATTTGCTGTCCGTCGCGTAAGATGGAGGTGTGAAGGTGAAAGTCGCTAGGATCGTTTGCATCCACACAATTATTAATGATAGTATTATACTTTAATTTTAAGAAGAAATATTTATTGTATTTTGAATTATTGATATTTATGTTAGCAAATTATTGAATAACTCGCATTTAGAATTGAAATAACTGCACTTTTATTGATAAAAGGTACTTCATGTAAGAAAAAAATTCACAAAGCACCTCCGTAACTTTGCTTTGATATTTGTAAATATTGATATTTGTTTGCAGTATGTGTAATCACAATTCTGAACAAAATTTTGAGAGAGAGCAGAAATTGTACATCGACTGCAAACAATGTTCGTAGTGTAATATCCGCATAAACGATGAGCTTATATAGCGAATGTTGTACATAAGAAGACACCGACAGATATCGCTGATGAGGGACGTTGGCATGTTCTGAAATAGAAACGATTTGCCAGTCGAGTTGGTACAAATAATGATGTTCCAGCGTTTAGAAATATGCAAATGAAATAATTGATTTGCAATAAATATAATATAATAATAATACTCATAATAAAATCTTTAAAATACGTGTTTTTTCGAAGTTAAAGCTCAGCCAAAAACATTTTCGTTCTGGCTTTCTTTGATCGTAGTAATTTCTGCGACAATCACCACAATTTTTTATTTGGTGTTTTTCTTTGCGATTTTATGCACTTTTGCAATCATTGTTTTTTTTTTGTGACATTGAAACAGTGAATACATAAAAAGAGTGTATTTGCAGTGCTTCTCAAGTTGATTGTCAAACTTTCTAAAACTTTAAAAATCTTTAAAAATTCTACTATATCTTCTATTATACTAGATATACTAGATAGTATACTATTTTTGATACTATTCAGGGCGTTTACACAATCCTTCAATTTCTTCTATATAATAAAATTCGACTATATCTTCATACTATATTGCGTTTACACAATTTATTTTACTAAAAACTAAAACTAAACTTAATAAATGAATTAAACAAAACTAAACTTAATAAATGGATCTAATTTGTAATTCTAAAAATTACAAAATTAGTAGTGACAACATCTCTGAACTTTTTGTCGGTTATATGAGTTATTTTTTCACATAAAGTGCGTCGGAGTGCCAGCGCATGTTTATGATGCTCTGGGTGCAAATAAGGGATTGCGCTGGTTTTGTGAGTCTTGTAGGTCGAAGGAGTTTGACCTAAATAGCGTTCTACGGAATGTTCGCGTGATTTTTTCCGAAATTGCGTGTGACCTGGTGTCCTCCAAATGAAATTTGATACTTATAAAAAGCAATTTGAATTGTTAAAGTGTTTAAATATTACCGATGATTCACTATCAACCAAATTGGTAGTTCCTTCGACCAAAATCCGGATGGCCCACCTGATCGAAATACAATAGATGAACCGATTTCAGCCGTTCAGTCTAATTATGAGACTATAAATTTGGAATCCAATGAAACTACATCCCCAGCTTCTTCAATGCAAGAACTTTATTGTGAAGTGGACACATCTACTTCTCATGGTGATGAGGTTGATATTGCACGTACAGGTGCCAGACCTAAGTCTTGTGGACACCTTCATAACGATTATTAAGTTTAACCTAAAACCTGGCAGCAAAATATCATCCTTCAAAATTACCGCACCACCTAATATGTAATCGCATAGTCCAACAAAATATCTGTCCTTAAAATGCTGTCGTCCATGAATTTATTCGTAGACCCAAAGCAAACAGAACTTCTTCGAGTCACATTGTCGCTTCAAAAACTAATTACTTCTTGTAGATTCTCATCTCTTACAATTCTGTACCAGAATACACGCGGTATTAGTTGACATCCGTTTGCATAGTTTGGATCTTGAATACGATGTTGTGTCGTTAACAGAAACTTGGCATAAACCTAACATTTTAAATCTAGAAATTTTTGCAAATAATTTTAAGGTCTATCGCAAAGATAGAAACTTCGCTTTCACAAACTTATCTAGAGGAAAAGGTGTCTTGATTGCGGTAAAGGCTACGTTTTATTTTCACGAAGAAATATTCGATGAGGCGATTGATATTAATTTTTGTTGCGTTTATGTCAAACTAGCAAATTTATGTATATATATGAGTTACTTTTACATTCCGCCGAATTCTTTAACTGGAAATCGCGTAAAATGCTGCAATCAGATCGCGTAATCGTCCTTGGAGACTTTATTAATTGGGAGAAATGTGCTGATAACCCGTCAGTCCTCTTAACACATCAAAGAATTTTATAAGGGTAATGCCTTGAACACATAGAAAATCGCACGACGCATATTTCAGTGTGAACTGTCAAAATTAAACGGCCTCTTATGGGAAACGAGAAAAAAATAAAATTACGTCGCTGCCTCTGCTTGCGGTTGCGAATAAATCGCAGCTGCGATCGATCTGGATGCGATTTGTTCGCAGTCGTCGCTCGTGTTCTTCTTATTTGTGTGTGTTTACATGGACTTTGACAAGCCAAAACAGTTCGCACCGAAATATTCGTCGTCCGATTTGTTATGTGTTCAAGGCATTACTTACAAAGTACAAAGTCAAATATCTGATCCTCTGACCTAATTGTTTATGGAACTTTGTCAATAAGCAATGGAGAAGGGTAATCTGCAGCCGGATTCTAAGATTCTCCTAGCTAAAGCTTAAACTCCATCGCTAAAATGCTAAAAATAAACTGACCGAAAACTTTTAGCGATGTCGCTAAAATGCGTTTCTGAGTCTTGCGTATCGTAGCTAAAAATTTTGTTTCTTATACTCGCCACCATTGCGCTATTTTAGCGATTTGAAGTGTCAAAATTTTTTCGATAAATTACAAATGAAATTTAAAATTTTTGTTGTTTCAAATTTCCACTTCGATAATGATTCAATAATTTAATTCAGATATTTATATTAATAATTTGCGAAAAAGAAGAAGACAGAGTTCCACTGACATATTTGATATGTCGAACAACAGCTTTATGGACATTTTCAGATGCATGTGTTATATTACACAATATATTGATTTTGAACCGAGTGCCATATGATGACCAAATTTTAATATTGAATTCAGATAATCGAGATGAAGTTTAAAGTTGAAGTTTGAAGTTTTATTGAGCCTATTTTTGTATATCGCTATAATATTATTAATTCAATTAACAATTTATATATTATAAAGTTTATAAAGTATTATGAAAGAAAATTTGCAATGAATAAGTTTAGCAAATTCTATCAGCGGAAGATGATGAGTGAGCCTGCTTCTACTAGGCTCACATATTCTGCTTCGGTAGAAGAAAGTGCAACTGTCCGTTGCTTTTGTGACTTCCATGCTGAACTAAGTATAAAGCAGTAACCTGTATATGATCGTCTATCTAAAACGCAGCTAGAAACAACACGCGGCTGTTTTTTTGAATAGCTGTTTTGTTCTAAGTTTCCAATCTCGTTATCTCTGGCTGCTAGTAAGAGCAAAGGACACTTGAGCTCCGGCCAAAGAGTACAAGACTGGAAACTCCTCTTATTTCGTGAGAGAGCTCAAAAAAATGCCCGTCCGCGTGTTCACATACAGTGTATGTGAATTTTATGGTGAAATTGTCGACTGGTTACAAGCTAAAACAGGCTATCACAAAGCATAATATCTGAAAGGGTAACCCGTTTTGCTTTGTTACCACACCCCCACAAACTGATGGGGTGAGTTAGTGGCAGGGATATCAATGACACAGCTTTATTACTTATTATTTGTTTGGTTTTTAAGTAAACATTAATAGAAAACATAGTTTGCATTTATGAGTTCCCGAGGTTTTTACGATTTCTAAGCTGTTTGGAAATATTAAAAAGTAATGTAAACTTGTTTGTTTTTGTAATTTTTCATTTCTCTTTCATTTAAATTAAAATGTGTTAAAACAAATACATTTATAATTCATTTATTTAAATTCAAATTACATAAACATCAACAGATTCTCACTTTATGCATTTAAAATTAAATTTATTTAAATTAAAGACCAAAAGAACTAAAATCACAATTAAGTAAATATTAAACTAAATCACAGATTAATATTAAACAAAACATGTGGACTACGATGGCATCTCTTTCGGCTAACAATACGCGTGATAGGTTAAAAACAGCTGACTAAATTTGTGAAATAAGCAATTATGAATTTTAACATCGTTTTACTTGCAAAATATTCAATATTGTGCAACTATATGACTTAAAAAAGGTTTCATATACATTTCTAGACGCATGCGTTGGTTTTAAAACTGGCTCCTTGGTCTTTTTTGCATATTTAAAAAAGCATATTTCTGGCTTATTGTTGTGAAGAAGAACCAAATTTGCATTCCTCTCTCAAAATATTTTGTAAACAAATTCCCGAACTGTCAAAATTCGTTCCCGAACTGTCAAAATTAAATGCGTTTTGTTTTTGTAATCTACAACACCAAAGCCTGATTTCACCAACACTTTCACAGTGAAAAAAGAATTTTCAAAAGTCTTGTAGTCTTTGGCTTCGCCGGTCTAGCAGGTAAGTAGACTTGACTAGAAACTTAGTAGGCCTAATCGGTCTACCTATACTACTGGAACGGTTAAAGCAATAAGCCAATGTTGAGCTATATATAGTTTGACGGAGGGCCTGGCCTGATCGGTCGGTTAGACAGTTTTGACAGAGTACAGTTCTTCGTGGCAGATAATACAGTCTGGCAGTAAAGCAGCTCATAGCGGCCAGTAATACAGTTGGATAGCAAGATAACAGTGTACGGTTGGTAATACAGTTGATCGGAAAAAAAGCAGTGCCGCACAGTCGGTAATGAAGGATAGCTATAATAAATAAACAGTAAACCAGTGGAATTTACCCGGAGGGGAAAAGTAAAAGCAATGATATTTTGTACAGTAAGATAAAATTATGCAAATAAAGTTATAACATGAAAAAAAGTATGTGCCATTCTCACACGGTTCCAAGAAAATAAATTTTCTGTTACGAACTCTGTATATCCGGCGAGTATATCCGGAGCTAAAAAGGTTCGTCACAGTGGCGCCCGAACAGGGACAATTAAAAGAACATTAAAAGAGAACATTAAATTCGACACAAAACTTCAAACCCGTATAGAAGAACTGAAGGTAAAGCACCAGGGGGAAACATCACAAGTTCTCCAGGTGGAGCCATCACCAGGGGATATAGTGCAAGAAACTAGTATGGAAAACCAGATCTCTTCAGAAGCTAAACCAGAGGTCAAAGACCACCCAAGCTGCTCTCATTACAGTCAACCACATTGTAGCAATCCACAGTCGAGGAGCTGTCAAATGCATACAACATTGACGAAAACCTGTTGCCACGAACAATGCCGGAACTGTTAAAAGACAGCGCCTTGACATGGTTTCGTAACAACAACCGACATTAGACCTCCTGGGTAGCATTTCGGAAAGATTTTTTACAATTCTTCCCACCATCATGATTTTGGATACGACTAGAAGACGACATTCGAGGAAGATTCCAGAAACTGAAAAAACCGTTGAAAACTTACTAACTCAAAATTCTGAATTTTATGCGACATGCCGGCTACAACGAGGTCCTGAATCTCGAGAAAATTTATGATAATATTCATCCGGATTATCAATTGTATATCCGCCAAAAGGATTTTACCACTTTAGGAGAACTAATCTTAATGGCCGAAGACCTAGAAAGGATTATAGAACGACAACCTGAATCAATACGCCGAGAACAACATCGGCTGATCACACAAAAAAAAAATGCTCAACCAATTCAGGCATCGCCCAGGGTACGAGAGGAAATCCAGTAAGAATAAACCCAAGAACAGCTTGCAGAAACTGTGGTCAAGATGGACTTTTTCCGCACTTGCCGAAACCCGCAAGTACTCTTCTGCTGGATCTGTGGTCGACGAGAGACGCGCAGAAGCCAATGTTGTAAGAAACAACGCTATGGGAGGTGGTCCAAAAGCAGGATAGATAATCTCCAGTTGAGCAAGTCCTCGAATCCGAGCACTCATAGAACTAGGTACCATATGTACTATAGCCACTCTCGATAAAGGAGCCACAACCAGTTTCATAAGTAAAAAATTCTCCAGCCAACTTGGAGACTGTTGCGAACTCATTTCCGTAGAGGCCAAAGTAGCTCTAGCCGAGAGTTCAGTACAGGCACTCCATCAGGCTGTGGCCATCGACGTGAGGCTAGGAAACTTCAAAGGCCAAATCGATAATGCCGAACACTACGGAACACTACGGCAATGGACTTCCTGCGGAAAGCTGGCATATCCTTGAGTTGCGGTGGAATAAAATTAGATATAGTAACGAACTCTGAAACCGACAAGAGGTTAAGAGAAGAATTACAACTGTTCCAGGGCATGACGAGTGTCACAAATATCACTGAACACCGCATAGTCATGAATGAGAGTCGTCCTATCACGCAGCCAAACGGTGAGCCGGACCTAATCGGTCGGCGGTACACTTCTACAGCCACTCAGTCAGACGGTGATAAGTAATAGCAGAAGCAGTGACAACAGCAGTGACAGCAACGAGGAAAACAATAGAAGAACCAACAGCTGCCATGATGGTCCGGGAGATTGGAATGAGAAATATACGGAAGAAGATATATCTCGCCAAGGAGCGGTCCAAGAATTTGCTGTCCGTCGCGTAAGATGGAGGTGTGAAGGTGAAAGTCGCTAGGATCGTTTGCATCCACACAATTATTAATGATAGTATTATACTTTAATTTTAAGAAGAAATATTTATTGTATTTTGAATTATTGATATTTATGTTAGCAAATTATTGAATAACTCGCATTTAGAATTGAAATAACTGCACTTTTATTGATAAAAGGTACTTCATGTAAGAAAAAAATTCACAAAGCACCTCCGTAACTTTGCTTTGATATTTGTAAATATTGATATTTGTTTGCAGTATGTGTAATCACAATTCTGAACAAAATTTTGAGAGAGAGCAGAAATTGTACATCGACTGCAAACAATGTTCGTAGTGTAATATCCGCATAAACGATGAGCTTATATAGCGAATGTTGTACATAAGAAGACACCGACAGATATCGCTGATGAGGGACGTTGGCATGTTCTGAAATAGAAACGATTTGCCAGTCGAGTTGGTACAAATAATGATGTTCCAGCGTTTAGAAATATGCAAATGAAATAATTGATTTGCAATAAATATAATATAATAATAATACTCATAATAAAATCTTTAAAATACGTGTTTTTTCGAAGTTAAAGCTCAGCCAAAAACATTTTCGTTCTGGCTTTCTTTGATCGTAGTAATTTCTGCGACAATCACCACAATTTTTTATTTGGTGTTTTTCTTTGCGATTTTATGCACTTTTGCAATCATTGTTTTTTTTTTGTGACATTGAAACAGTGAATACATAAAAAGAGTGTATTTGCAGTGCTTCTCAAGTTGATTGTCAAACTTTCTAAAACTTTAAAAATCTTTAAAAATTCTACTATATCTTCTATTATACTAGATATACTAGATAGTATACTATTTTTGATACTATTCAGGGCGTTTACACAATCCTTCAATTTCTTCTATATAATAAAATTCGACTATATCTTCATACTATATTGCGTTTACACAATTTATTTTACTAAAAACTAAAACTAAACTTAATAAATGAATTAAACAAAACTAAACTTAATAAATGGATCTAATTTGTAATTCTAAAAATTACAAAATTAGTAGTGACAACATCTCTGAACTTTTTGTCGGTTATATGAGTTATTTTTTCACATAAAGTGCGTCGGAGTGCCAGCGCATGTTTATGATGCTCTGGGTGCAAATAAGGGATTGCGCTGGTTTTGTGAGTCTTGTAGGTCGAAGGAGTTTGACCTAAATAGCGTTCTACGGAATGTTCGCGTGATTTTTTCCGAAATTGCGTGTGACCTGGTGTCCTCCAAATGAAATTTGATACTTATAAAAAGCAATTTGAATTGTTAAAGTGTTTAAATATTACCGATGATTCACTATCAACCAAATTGGTAGTTCCTTCGACCAAAATCCGGATGGCCCACCTGATCGAAATACAATAGATGAACCGATTTCAGCCGTTCAGTCTAATTATGAGACTATAAATTTGGAATCCAATGAAACTACATCCCCAGCTTCTTCAATGCAAGAACTTTATTGTGAAGTGGACACATCTACTTCTCATGGTGATGAGGTTGATATTGCACGTACAGGTGCCAGACCTAAGTCTTGTGGACACCTTCATAACGATTATTAAGTTTAACCTAAAACCTGGCAGCAAAATATCATCCTTCAAAATTACCGCACCACCTAATATGTAATCGCATAGTCCAACAAAATATCTGTCCTTAAAATGCTGTCGTCCATGAATTTATTCGTAGACCCAAAGCAAACAGAACTTCTTCGAGTCACATTGTCGCTTCAAAAACTAATTACTTCTTGTAGATTCTCATCTCTTACAATTCTGTACCAGAATACACGCGGTATTAGTTGACATCCGTTTGCATAGTTTGGATCTTGAATACGATGTTGTGTCGTTAACAGAAACTTGGCATAAACCTAACATTTTAAATCTAGAAATTTTTGCAAATAATTTTAAGGTCTATCGCAAAGATAGAAACTTCGCTTTCACAAACTTATCTAGAGGAAAAGGTGTCTTGATTGCGGTAAAGGCTACGTTTTATTTTCACGAAGAAATATTCGATGAGGCGATTGATATTAATTTTTGTTGCGTTTATGTCAAACTAGCAAATTTATGTATATATATGAGTTACTTCTACATTCCGCCGAATTCTTTAACTGGAAATCGCGTAAAATGCTGCAATCAGATCGCGTAATCGTCCTTGGAGACTTTATTAATTGGGAGAGATGTGCTGATAACCCGTCAGTCCTCTTAACACATCAAAGAATTTTATAAGGGTAATGCCTTGAACACATAGAAAATCGCACGACGCATATTTCAGTGTGAACTGTCAAAATTAAACGGCCTCTTATGGGAAACGAGAAAAAAATAAAATTACGTCGCTGCTTCTGCTTGCGGTTGCGAATAAATCGCAGCTGCGATCGATCTGGATGCGATTTGTTCGCAGTCGTCGCTCGTGTTCTTCTTATTTGTGTGTGTTTACATGGACTTTGACAAGCCAAAACAGTTCGCACCGAAATATTCGTCGTCCGATTTGTTATGTGTTCAAGGCATTACTTACAAAGTACAAAGTCAAATATCTGATCCTCTGACCTAATTGTTTATGGAACTTTGTCAATAAGCAATGGAGAAGGGTAATCTGCAGCCGGATTCTAAGATTCTCCTAGCTAAAGCTTAAACTCCATCGCTAAAATGCTAAAAATAAACTGACCGAAAACTTTTAGCGATGTCGCTAAAATGCGTTTCTGAGTCTTGCGTATCGTAGCTAAAAATTTTGTTTCTTATACTCGCCACCATTGCGCTATTTTAGCGATTTGAAGTGTCAAAATTTTTTCGATAAATTACAAATGAAATTTAAAATTTTTGTTGTTTCAAATTTCCACTTCGATAATGATTCAATAATTTAATTCAGATATTTATATTAATAATTTGCGAAAAAGAAGAAGACAGAGTTCCACTGACATATTTGATATGTCGAACAACAGCTTTATGGACATTTTCAGATGCATGTGTTATATTACACAATATATTGATTTTGAACCGAGTGCCATATGATGACCAAATTTTAATATTGAATTCAGATAATCGAGATGAAGTTTAAAGTTGAAGTTTGAAGTTTTATTGAGCCTATTTTTGTATATCGCTATAATATTATTAATTCAATTAACAATTTATATATTATAAAGTTTATAAAGTATTATGAAAGAAAATTTGCAATGAATAAGTTTAGCAAATTCTATCAGCGGAAGATGATGAGTGAGCCTGCTTCTACTAGGCTCACATATTCTGCTTCGGTAGAAGAAAGTGCAACTGTCCGTTGCTTTTGTGACTTCCATGCTGAACTAAGTATAAAGCAGTAACCTGTATATGATCGTCTATCTAAAACGCAGCTAGCCCGATCAGAATCTGTGTAGCCTTTCAATGTGTCATCGGATTTTTTGTATACAAGCCCTTGAAGAACTTGACCAGCGAAATAACGTAAAACCCTCTAGGCGGAAACCCAATGATTTTTGTGAGGTTTGTTCACGAATTGCGCTAATTTCGCAACAGTGTTCGATATATCAGGTCTGGTTGCAACTGAAAGATACACTAACGATCCAATTAAATTTCTATAAGGCTGATTTGGAGTTAATTCTTCACTATCTGGATCATTAAAACGCTCATTTATATCTGCAGGCATCGCAGCTGTATTGCAAGACTCCATACCAAATTGTTTCAGCAATCCTCTTATGTAGCTGGATTGATTTAGTTTGATTTCGCCGACTTTCTGCTCTATTTTTAAGGCTAGACAGTAAGAGGCTAATCCGAGGTCTTTTAACTCGAATTCTTCTAATAATTTATTTTTAATAGATCAGCAGCCGGATTCTAAGATTCTCTAATGCTTAATCTTCATCGCTAAAAAACTCTAAAAAAATTTTAGCGAAATTAAGCTACAATTGCGATTCTAAATGTTTGGAATCTCCAATATTGCTTCGCTAAAGCTAAAAATTTACAAAACTGAACGATAAGTTAACGAAAATCGTTTGATAGTTATTTTCTCCTAAAACCGATATTTTAGCCGAAATTGCGATTCCGAGTTGAAAGAAGCTTGAATTTTGGAGATAATTTTGGAAAATTTTAGCGTCAAACAAAATTGTGTTGGCAGAAAACGTTAAAAAAATTGTATTAATATTATAAAAGTGATAATAATAGTGTTATTGATTCATTTGTATATAAGAAATAATTTATAATATGGACAAAAATAATAAAAGAATAACTAAGGAGCAGAAAATTTATTTGATCCAATATTTAGAGGAGCACCGAGAGTTTGCCCACGACAGGTATAGTGAAATGAGAAAGTTAAAATACGAATTGGATTTTTGCGAATTTTTATTCAACAGATTTTTGAATGCTTCTGGGGTAAAAGGCCTTAGCGAGCAATGGAGGTTACTTGGCTGTTACTTTAAATTCAATGGGTGGAGCACTGAAAAATGGTGAATGTTGGAAACCAGCCTGGACCTACATATATGAGGTGGTTTATATATGTAATTAAAAAAAATTGTTTCATCACATATTTCATAAGCACGAGTAAGACAAAGCAAAAATCGTAGGACTTCCGAAATGCTTAAAAAATTAAGGAAACTACGAAAAAACAACGGGCTTTTGAAAGAACTAAATTTTAACATATTTAAACTAATAAACATGAATACATTTTATTTGTAAAAGTTCTTTTTATTCGATTTTAAGTACATTTAGGAAGGAAAGTATTGAAAATAATCATTTACAATCTTTCGCCTACCTAAAATTCCTTGCGGAATGACATTGTTTTCATCACTATCATTGTAGTTGCTTTCATCTCGATTATCTGAATTCAATATTAAAATTTGGTCATCATATGGCACTCCGTTCAAAATCAATATATTGTGTAATATAACACATGCAACTGAAAATGTCCATGAAGCTGTTGTTCGACATATCAAAATTGTCCGTGGAACTCCGTAAATCTCTTCTTCTTTTTCGCAGATTATACTAGCCTACAAATTAACATTTTTTTTGTGTAACGGGCTCTTGACATCGTATTCTAAAGGATTTTGGTCCGCTGATTCCAAAAATGATAAAATAAAAAAAATGAAACGTGCCGTTTTCGAGATAATCGTTTTTGAAATTTTTGGCGACTTTACGTTAAGGTCAATCCACTTGAAGAGTTACCACAGCTGACATATGTAACCGATTCGATCATAACAAAGATTAAATTAAAGAGGAAGGATATTTTTTTCTAACTATACTTTGAAATCCGAAAAACAGTTTAAAACCTTTTGATGAAATCGTAACTTCAAAAGAGGTATTTTTTAAGAAAAAATACAAAAAACTGCTATATATCTGTATGTAAAAATATGTTTTACCCAAAACTTTTTTACCCTTTTTATTTTTTATATGGATATGTTGTACATTTACGCGAGTTTTAAGCCTAATATCAAAAAAATCTGCACAGAAATGGTTTCTTGGAGCGCGTTGAAGTAAATTTAGTGCTTTTCACAATTATCTTGGCAATTGATCGTTATTCACGAAACAGGTTGAGTTTGTACTTGATACAGTGTGCGTTTGTTTGTGAACAATGCTTTTGGACTTTCCGCGATTATCATTTCCTAGAAACCCATTGAAATCGGGTTTACATGGATCCTATTCCCGTTGCATGATTTTTTTTTTATCATTTTTGGAATCAGCGGACCAAAATCCTTTAGAATACGCTCAAAGAGCCCGTTACAAAATGGCTGTCGGCCAGTGTTATTAATATAAATATCTGAATTAAATAGCAGCATACATTTTGTTCCCGAATTCAATATTGAAGTGTAAATTTGAAACAACAAAAATTTGAAATTTCATTTGTAATTTATACCCAAAAATTGGACACTTCAAATCGCTAAAATAGCGCAATGGTGGCGAGTAGAAGAACCAAAATTTTTAGCTACGATACGCAAGACTCAGAATCGCATTTTAGCGACGTCGCTAAAAGTTTTCGGTCAGTTAATTTTAAGCATTTTAGGGATGGAGTTTTAGCTTCAGCTAGGAGAATCTAAGAATCCGGCTGGTGGTATTCATCACATATGAATATAGCGTGACTCGCTTAATAGTCACCGAAACCCAAACATCCCACCACCGATCCGATCCTGCCACCATCGATCGTGCAACCATCGATCCTGCCACCATTAATAATGCGACTATTTACTTTGTAGATGATTCAGCGTTCTATAGACGAAACCTTCGAGGAATGGGAAACCAAAATCACAACTGACATCCTCGAAATAGATGAAGAACACACTGGTGGACCCTAGCACATCAAAAACAAACCCTCCGCAATACATTCCCGGTTTCAAAGGCATTGGTCCCAAACCAATAACAATAGAAGAATATCAAAAGAGGAATTCGATTAAAGAAATTCAACCTCGAAGAAAAAGCAGGGCAGAAAAACGTGTCTACGAAAGGAACGAGATCGAGGAGCTCCACTGACTAGTGATCTTAGACACATCGAAGGCACGAAAGACCCTATAAAAATCATAAAGATAAATGTCGAAAATTCAAGACTTTGTAAAAATAAATAAATATTTCTTTGAACGCAAATAAAATTTTAATAAAACACTATATCATCAATAAATTAAATATTTTCATGATGACAAAGTACTGCTTCGTATGCGAGCAAAAAATCAGTCCCGTAAAAATAGAGGAACACAGCAGAGGAACACAAGAAAATATTAGCGAAAACGAAAAAGACAATACGCACTCACTTCAGTGCTTGTAACAAAGGACTTTTTCAACAACAACGATTAAAATCACATAATGGCCCAGATATAGAGTAATAGCCTGTTTCCATAAAAATATTTAATCCAGTAAGGTGTTCGAAAATCGATCAGCTGATCTAGTGTTTCCATACATAATCCGGTCCGGGTTGTCAAACCGAAAAGAAGAAATAAACAGCTATTTTTAAAATTGTGCATCGCTTTAATTTATAATACAGTGAATAAAATAACAATAATATCAAAATTGTTGAAATGTATTTTGGTATGGTTACGAAATTCGCAAGTTTACAGAATTTGGAAAAAAGGAACATCGTAAATATCAAATTCCTCTCGGTATGTCGAGGTTTTTTGACATTTGGCAGCATAGTTTGGTGACATAAATTATCTCTTTCTAACTTATTTGCAATAGACAAAGAGAAAGATAGTATGTCTGCAATTCCGAACTTCGAAACAGACTTGCAAACTAAAAACTGAGGCTAAAAACCAAAAGCATTTTGGTATGAACTACATCTACCACCAGTTCCAGACTACGAAATAACTATAATCATTATTAAAAGAAAATTAGATTGGATCGAACTGATAAACCAAAAATTGAATACATTAACCAAAGTCTTCTGGTGTCTTCTACACACCAAAGAAGAGAATAAAGAGTTCATAGCAATAAAAAGAGAGCTTAAGAAACTATACACAACATTAAAACAAACTTTAGAGAGTCAGTTGATAGAGAAAGAAAGTAGTATATTCTTAGAAAAGTAACCAAACTTTGATGAAACAATGGTATCATTTAATTTAGAAACACCCATGAAGGCTATTCCTGAAAATTAGAAAGAATTTACAAAGGTTTAAATACAGACGGACAGAAACCATTAATAGAATTAGTGTATCATAGTATGCTAAATGAAAATGTAAAAACACCATTGTCCATTTGTACAGAACCAGACAAGTAAGATGCAGTCAAAATCTTACTTACACAACGGTATAGAAGAAACGATACAATACCAACGTTGCATACAAAGTTAACAACATTTACACAAACAAATCAGTCGGTAAGCAATTTTAAGGAAAGGTTATTGAATACCATCAATGACCTAAATAAATTACAAATTGCGGAGCTAGGAACAAATCCAAGCAGTGCGGAAAAGCAAATGGTTACAAAAATGAACGAAAATTACGAACTCAACATTCTCAAAAACGGGCTTTAACCTAAAAAACACAATTTTTCCGGGTTGTTGCCAATAGAACCCGTTACGAAAACACTAATAACGAAAATGACAGAGGTACCAACCAAAAAAATTATAACAGAAACCGTAACGAATACAACACCAACAGAAATTTTAACCAAAACAATAATAGCAGATATGAAAACAACAATAACGTACGAGGTGTGTTCAAAACGTATCGCGAATTTTGAATTTCTATTTCACGGCTTCAGCGATTCGATCAAATCTTTTTGTTTTTAGGTTAATACACTGTCATTCATACTTATGTAGAATGTCAAGTTATTACGTATTTTCTTTGATTATTTTCGTTGTGTTTTCTGAGCACCTAAAAGTGAATTTTTCGATTTGTATAATGTGTGATTTTATTGAACAAAGAAGTCGAATTAAATTAAATGGGCTTTACTTTTTAAACAGACTTCGTATATCAAAGTAGCACATCTCGGATAACAACACAAATTTCATAATAATGAAACACAATAAAAACTTTACATTTTTAATAGACACAGGTGCAGACATTTCGGTATGTAAGAAATGCACACAAATAGAAGATGAATATTATTGCACAACAGAAATATGCAAACTAACGGGTATCACAAAAGAAGAAATTTATTCCTTAGGTGTAATTAATTGAAATATAGATCTAGAAAAGGAATCTTAAACAATTCACCATATCACCATGCAAACATTCCATGTTTTTTTAATGATCTGTATAATCTTGCTATCCAGATCATTAAAAAACGACAAGGGAAATTTTGTTTAGCTCGAATTCTCACTCGACTTCATTGCATCTTATGTCAAAAGAGTTGCCTCAGTTGGTTTATTATTTATTTGATTTGTATTTTGTTAACTTGTTGATTTATTTTATTTGTCATATTTTTTGACATTCTATGAATGCGTGAAGTTGGCTACATTAAAAAAATGGGAAATTTGCAAATTTCCCTATAATCTCTATCGAAATCCGGATAAAACCTGGTTAAGTGTTAGTTTTATGGCGAAGATCTGTATAGATCATTAAACAAACACGACTAATGTTAATAAATGATACAGAAATCACACTTCTCATGCAAACTAAATCACACAATATTCTATAAGTCAGAATACCACCTAGAAAGGAAATTATACAGGCATTGAAATCAAATTTTAACGAAGGAAAAGTCATATTATTTAAAGTATTTAAACCAGGGTTTTTTTGGCAATTCTATTCAATAATGGAATAATACATATAAAATAATTAAACACAATAAATTCAGAAACAATTTTAGATGGCATTCTACTTGAAACTGATTCATTAAAAAATTACGACATTCTAAAGTACAATAAAACAAAAAACAATGTAGATACAGAAATCCAAAAGGTATTCAAGACCATTAACATCAACTGAGTAGACGAAAAGTCAAAAAACGATTTGACAGAAATTTTCAAACGATACCAAAATATATCCATCTCGACGATGAAACACTAATCACAAACAATTTTTTTACTAAAAAAACCAAAACACTTGAGGGCAACACAGTTTACACAAAAAACTACCGGCCTGCCCCCTAAAATCTAACCACCAACATTTTTTGAGGAGTGGGTTTTTGTAGGAGTTGTGGGCGTTTAAATATCGAAAATTTCAGAGGCAATCTGATAGCCAACCAAAAGCTGATCAACCTTATCAAAAGCTGATTAAAAGCTGTTCAACCTGATCTAAAGCTGATGAAAAGCTAATCATAAGCTGATCTAAAGCTTATCTTAGTCCCATATTTTGTAGTTAGGCACAATTGGATCACCAAAATGTAGCTGCTTTTGCTTGTAGATTGCAGGACAGTCACAGAGCGAATGCTCGGAGGTCTCCTTATCCTCTATTCGCAGTCTGATTGTCAATTGTCCGTGTCGGGTTGTCCGATGTTCTTTGAGGTGGCTTATCGGATGTATAAATCGTTTGGCTTGCCGTAGGCTTGCTGTTTTTACCCAAAGATTAGTGAATTCGATTTCCACACATTTCAGAATAACCTCTCGTTTGTGACTATTTGATAGTCCACAGAAGGGTTCTGGTCCTATAAGTGACCTTTGAGCACCCCGTTTTGCGAGGCAGTCGGCCTTTCACTGCTTTCGAAACCTTCATATCCAGCGACCCATTCTAGTGTGACAGTATTGTTGCGTCCCAGGGTATTGAGGATATTGTAGCACTCATCCACTAGCTTTGAGTGAATTGTATTGGAGCATAGGGATTTAATTAGTTAGCCGCTTGGCTAACAGGAATTATGTTCTGCATGCTGCACTATCGTTGAGCTTGAGAACGAATTCATAAAGCCTTCCTTTGATTTAGGAGATGTTGAAGGACTATCTGCAGAAGAAGTGCGTAATTATATACGCTGCGTATCAAACAGACGGTTAATGCAATTAGGTCTTAAGTCCATATATGATGTCAATGATAATCTTATTCCATGGCTCGTAGAATCTATATTGTAGATATACCCTATGAATTGCAGTCTCACTGGATTTGCCTGACTGATATGCAAACTGGAGTTCATGTAATGGGATTGTTGAGAATATTGTTTCCTTAATGTAATTGTCCAGCATTTTGTCCATGGCGTTAAGAAAGAAGGAACTGAGGCTTATAGGTCGAAAGAATTTACGCAATTGAGAAGACGTTACACTTGCCTTTGGAATGAACACAACCTTAAGCTTTGTCCATATCTCTGGTATATCTCTTTTGCTAAGGCTTTTTAAACGCGTGGCTGGGAAATTTGTAACCTCCTCACATGTCCATGTAGCTCTTTTAGATCTTCTCCACTCACTGTTGTACTTCGTTAAGGCGTTTTTGTGCGGAGATCACTCAACAGTTTTTTCGCTTTGCTGAAGAGATTTCTTGATTTTCTGCTTAATTTTTGAAGAGTGCTGTTCCACCATGAAAACTTTCTTTGCGATCGTTTGCAGACAGTTGCTCACAAAAGCTCTTAGTATGTTCACGTTAAGTTAATGTTACCTTCTGATTCGAGCTCGTTTATGGTTCGTATTTCCATGATTGAGCGGTTGGCGCTTTCTTCCAGTTCAAAGCGATAGTTACTTTTCTTTGGCTGTTGGTTATAGATGACCCCATGTCAAGCCGAATGTGTTTATGGTCCGACATGGAAGTTTTCGTCGATACGTGCGAATTCGTGATGTTGTTTGGTAATTCAAGATTTGCCAGACATAGATCTAAGATCTCATTTCTCACGGCATTGACGATGGTTGGTTCATCACCACGATTAATAATAACTTGTATGGCTCATATGTGGTATCCAACTAATTTGCTGTTCCGATTCGGAATAGAGCATTGAATTCAGTAGATTTATGATCATCTCTTTTAGTATCGAGTTCAGAGAATAATTTTTTCATCGATAATAATAATAATTGAGCACTTTTTCATCCTTTTCGCTCTATTGTAGATTCTTCAATGTATCAGGTTGATTTGGTTGATCAAGTTTCTATTTGTTTAATCTGATTTTTTTATTAGGTTGATCAGCTTTTGATATGCTTATTCTCTGCTTTTGATCAGCTTTCAATCTGCTTTGGAACAGGTTGATTACCTCTTGTTCTGCTTTTGCTTAGCTCTTGATCAGCTTTTGATCTTCTTTTGATCAGGTTAATCAGCTTTTCATCAGGTTTCGATTAGGTTGATCAGCTATTGATCAGGTTGATCAGGTTTCGATCAGCTTTTTATCTACTTTTGATCAGGTTGGTCGTATCTACTATCAGGTAATCAGATCAGGGACAAGGGCGGTGTGATAACTACATAGCGTCACCACCCGATGGTCGTCACGATCGCAAGAGAAATTTACTACCGTGTAGTACATTGTTGTAGACAGCTACTGTCAAATTTTGTTTTGACCGCGTGTGGATGCGGGTGTGTCCTCGTATTTTAGAAAAATGGAGAAAGTTCTACAACAAGAACAACGCTACACATATCCGGAAGAACAACAACAATCTCAAGTGTATCACAAAAGCACCGCATGCAGGCAGCACGTCAAGTTACAGCCACTTCTACAACACAGAACAAAGTTTGTCTTTAAAAACAAATTTATCACCACAGGACTATTTCTTACTTCAAGTATGGGTACTAATTATTTCTAATAGTAGACGTAGTCCAACGCCCACTCTTACACAAATCTTTACGGAAGCTTTAAGGTGTAGAGTATTTCAGCTACGGCGAAAATACTCATTTCCAGCTCTAGTGTGAACACAGTATAACGTGGAATAAGCGTTCCGTGTTCTTATCTACAAAAGGCTGTTAGTTTATGTCACAAGTCACAGGTTTTTGTATCTGTGACAGAGCCTTCACTGTCACTGGTCGGAACTGCTCCACAAAAATTACTATATCGCTCAGCTCTACATTCTGATGACCATTTTGCCAAAAATTGTTGAATCATTCTTTGAATCTTTAAATATTGTCGTTGGGGTACTGGTTCTGGCACCGGTGGCTCTGGAGGAGCTAACAGAGAATCCAAAATTAAAAAGCGTCCTGGCGTTAACACTGTAAGATCTGCATTAGCCGTGATTGGACACCGTGGCCGAGAATTCAGACACGCCTCAGTTCTCACTAGCACGGTGGATAGATCTTCATACGTCATGGGTGTGCCAGTGGTTATTTGTTTTAAATGGCATTTAACCGACTTAATATTCGCTTTCCATAGTTCGCCAAAGTTCGGTGAATGCGGTGGGTTGAAATGCCATTGAATTCCTCGCTCAGACAGAATTATGTGATTCTCGAATGATTTTCTGAACCGTTTGTTTTTAACATAATTTTTAACATCATATTTGCTCCAATAAAATTTGTACCGCAGTCACTATATATATCGTGACAGAGACCACGTCCTATGAATCTATGTAGCGCGCATAGCATTTGATCTGCTGATATTCCTGTCACCGCTTCCAAATGTACGACCTTTGTTGATAAATGTATGAAAAGAGCTATATAGCCTTTATAAGTGGTGTTGGTCGGTATCGAGACGCCTTCAACTCAATTGCCGCAGTAAATCTATTCTGGTTGAAATGAATCTACAATATTGTTATACATATTTGCATTGCTTCCATAAATTTTTACATAAATTCAAATCTTATCAAGTTCATATTAAATTATATAATCCCGCGAAGCCTCCAGGGTTTGTCTGCATGAAAGAGTGTCTGTTGCTATTTAAAATACTAGTTGTCGAGTGTTGTATTTTAATGATCTGATTTGTTGTTTATACTTTTGTTATTTATGTTGCTACTTAAGATGATCGGTTGTTGTTCGCCTTATTTTTAAGGGACTGCTAAATTGTTGTTACTGTTTGTGCGGTTCCGATGTTTTGGCTATTGATAAGATTATGTCCGTCTTAAGGATGACTTAATCTCATTCGTTTTCGTAATATTGCTTTAGTTTGTTTTTTCTAATGCTTTGGTGTCTTATATTTCGTACGTTCTGCGGAAGTTTGTTAAGTATGGAGGGTACAACGTATGTCATCATTCTCCCGTACTCATTCAGAATCCCCGGAAGTCGGTACAACCCCTGGGAATTACTTCTGGTTTGACACTGATGCCTTACCGGGATTCGACAGTCTCCCTCGTCATAAAATTCCAATGCCGCACTGAATTCGAAAATCTGCGTAGGCAAGTTTTGTACTATTTTTGAGGCAGTCAAGTTTTTGAGGCATCAGTCATTTCGTTTGTGTATATGATAAACAGTAATGGGCCAAGTTTGGACCCTTGAGGAACTCCATACTTTATTGCTTTCTTTTCACTTGTGGTTTGCCTAATTTTAACTTTAAACACCTAGCTTCTAAGTACTCTTTCAACCAGTGCAACACTCTTCCTCTTATGCCCACTCGTTCACAGGCTTCAATAAGTTTTTTATGGTCGAGGATTTCAAATGCCTTGCTGAAGTCCAAGAAAAGTACTAAAACATGTTGGCGCTGACTGAGGCTTGTGTTAAAAAAGTCCGCAAACCTGACCAATAATTGATGGGTACTTCTTCCCCGCTGCAATCTATATTGCTCTTGGTTTATTAATTTGTGCTTGTCTATGAATGCCCACAAACGTCCAGTACCACTTGCTCCATTACCTTTTCTATAACAGGCAGGATTGTAATGGGACGATAGTTAGTTAGTTGCTTTTTATCACCTCCTTTAAATATTGGCCGAACAGTTGCTTCTTTCAATTTCACTGGGACGTTCGATTCCGCGAAGCTCAGATTAATAAGTTTTGCTAATATAGGAGAAAATACATCTGCGTTGTTTTTTATATCTGAAGCTCTTATCCCGTCTGCACCTGGTGCCTTGCGTACTTTCACACTTCGCAGATTACTAATTTCTGTGATGTTTGTATCTTCTAGGTACATAGTACCACAAAGGGTTTTGTTTCGATGCTGTGGCAACCTATACTGGCAAGTGTGAAGAATAGAGGTTACATGGTCTGCGTAAAAGTCTGTGAGGTCATTGGTTAATTTATCCATGCTCACCGTGCCTGAGAAGTAACTTTCGATTACGTCGTCCACTGATGATTTCTTTCTTTCCAATAATTCACCGATCAGCGTCCATGTTTTCCTTGCGTCCGTCGATGATTGTTTGAACTGTTCTCTGTAGTACTGCTTTTTTGTTCTGGTTATAAACTTGTTTACGTTATTGCGACATTTGTTTTACTCGTTCTCGTATACTACGTTATGTCTATTGTTTTTCCATCTCTTGTACAATTTATCTCTTTTTCGACAGCTAACTAATATTTGTACTGAAATCCAAGGAACACTATTTCTCTGACGCTTATTCTTTAATGGAACTGTGGATTTTTTATAAATTTCATTCATTTTTTCTTCTAGCAAGCTAAATAACGTTTCTGCGTCTCTTGTATCATGCACCATAGTCATTAGTTTTTATTAATAGGTTTACTACACTTGATTTAATCGTTGCATTAAAAGGATATATTTTACGATTTGCTTGCTCAGTTGTTACATTTTCTTTTCTTTCATAAACTCCATAGAATGTGCTGTAATGGTCAGATATATCAGTTTCCACCACGGCCGCGATGGTTTTATGCTTCAGCATCTTCACTAGTATGTGATCTATGATTGTAGCACTACCCTCCACTGGATCCACTCTTGTAGCTGTCTTTATTAGGTTGCATAAGCCATGTGAAGCTATCATTTCTTTATAATTTAAGACATTTCTTGACGAGTTGTCTTTTAGATTTATATCAAAGTCTCCCATAATTACCACTTCAGTTTTTCGTCCTATCAAGTCAGTAATTTTCGAAAATTCCTCTATAAAGTCAGTTTGTCGTAATGCCGGTGGTCTATAAACTCCTGCAATTCATTTTTCTTTTTGATGAGACTTCACTTTTACGGTTAGGTTTTCAAAGGATAAAGAAGCGACATACATCCGTTCGTACTTGATGTGATCTTTTATGAACATAGCTATTCCTCCCCCCTTTTTTTTCTCCCTGTTTGAAAATTCGGAAACAAATCCTTCTAGCATATATAATTTATTTTCAAATTCCTTAATATTAGTTTCCAACAGCACAATGAAAACCATGCAATTAATAATTGTATATATACGGGCACAAAAAATATCCCAATTCTTTCTTAGGCCGTGTTTACACGTGCGACACGTGTCCCCTGGGGACACCATTTGTTGTTGTTTTCACAGCCAAACGGCAAGATGAACTATGGATTGTATGCAAGTGAATGCAACGAGTATAAATAGGTAAAGAGATTGCATGAAACATTTGTTGCCGGCAACATTTGTAATTTCATGCGTTAAGATTAGGGCAGCTGTTAATTAGCAGGACTTAGCGCTGTAAACAAACGCAAGCTCTGTAAAGCAGGAAACCGAAGATGAAAACGAACTTCGTTACAGAGTACAAAAATTCTTTTGTATTCTGTGCTGGTAGCAAAGCAAAATTGAATGCTCTACTAATGAGTGAGTGGTTCGGAAAATCGTTTTTAATGAGTATGAGGGGTTCGGAAGATCGACTTTGCTTCTGTTATTTTGCACTAACAATGCAAGCGAATATGCGTAAGAAGAGATTGATCCAGCACTCGTATGCCAAGTAAAGTGTGAAAAAAAGAATCGATAAATTTGTGGAGTATAGCGGGTGATGAGAACGGTGAAGAAGGTGCGATTCGTCTTCTTTTGCTTCTCTTACAATAACAAAGCATGTGCAGCTGTCCGTCCGCCTGAAATCGTTTCAAATTTTTCATTTTATGGTTTTTGAAAGAATGTTTGCTTTTCGTAACTTTGTTCTGCTTCTTTTTCGATGCCCAAGCTTTGTAAAGCGCTGGCATGATCTACGTTCCGAGCATAGCGTGCTGTTGAAGAATTTGTTTTTGGACAGAAGATCTATTTAGTCGGCATGTCAACAAATTGAATACGTTATACGAGTAACACTAAAATATTAATGGAAGCAAACTTATGGAAATATTTATATTATATGTCTGTGGTAATACAAGGTATAATTTGAAATAAATCTACTACAGTCTAATAGCCCCGATGTTATTAGTAATACTTATTAAACATTATTTTACAACACTTATTAAGTAACATTTTATAAATTACCATACATATATATGAAGCTAATTTTTATTATTTATTATTATATTATTTTTCCAAAAGTCTTCGCAATTTTACATCCGCCATTGATCCAGGGGGGTTGATTCGTTTTTTTTGGGGTAATTTTCTTGGTTTCTTTCTGTTTTAGCCACTTTGACTATTTTCGAATTATAATGGAAATTAGATATTTCAAAATTTGCTTAATGTGGCCAAAACAATTCTCATTTGGATTAAACCATCTCGGGAAAGAAACGTTCGAAGAAAGATCCTAACACAACATTTCTGTATACAAAAAACTACAGTGAAACGCAACTTTATTTGCAAAACCCCTCCGATAACTTTTTTTTAATACATGCTTACAGGACTTTGCGATTTGTTTTAAAAAAGCTCTTTTTTAAGAAAAATTGCCATGAGTCGCATTTGCAAGAAAAAATTATACAAGAATTACTTATACAAGAAAATTATACAAGAATCAATAAGTATTACTAATAACATCGGGGCTATTAGACTGTAGTAGATTTATTTCAAATTATACCTTGTATTACCACAGACATATAATATAAATATTTCCATAAGTTTGCTTCCATTAATATTTTAGTGTTACTGGTATAACGTATTCAATTTGTTGATATGCCGACTAAATAGATCTTCTGTCCAAAAACAAATTCTTCAACAGCACGCTATGCTCGGAACGTAGGTCGTGCCAGCGCTTTACAAAGCTTGGGCATCGAAAAAGAAGCAGAACAAAGTTACGAAAAGCAAGGGGGGTAAGGTCAGGGTATGCGTAACAAATAGCCTCTCCCTGGCAACTGCCATCCTCACCTTCTCGTGGTGCCCCCTGTTCTCACCAAAGAGGCTCTGGCGACCGACGGAGGGCGGTATACCCCACCACCTTTCCTACTAGACCTCTTTTTCCACACTACTATACTTTCACTACACCTCACTCCCACTACTCTGTCTCTACGCTATACTATTCTCTTTCTGGGTTGGATCAAGGTGTCATGCGACCCGTGCCGACGATCTACTAGGCTGAGGACCCAGGCTTTAAAAATAGCTCAGTCGCTAACGGAGCGTACCGAATACCTGGCGACCTTCGGTACTAACCAGCCTTACCTGCACACAAGGACCTCTGTGCGGGCGGACCTTTCATTGTCCTATACTCGTGGGAATCAAAATAGAATCAACAAACAACAAAAACACCAAGGACGATAACGGGAAGGGACGGACGGTGACCGACGGTGATGACTACCTCATCACCCACCTCACCAATAGGAGGGAGCCTGATGGCGTCACTAACAGTGACAATCATCGAACTCCCTCTGCTGCATCAGGAGTCTCCGACGAAGACGACTGCAGCACCCGGCTAGTGGATCTAGTCATCGACGAGGCGGATGAGAGCGAGTCAGTGACTCTCTCTCAATCCAGCCAGGTCACGATGATCGATCTGGAGGTCGAGGCTGCACTGTTGGAGGAGGCTCCTCTTAGCAGCACAACCAAGCTGGCAGCCAAGACCCGGTCAAGGGATGAGAAAGCCAAAAGGGCATATAAGCGCGCGAAGCAATCCCTTCGCAAGCTGTCCAAGGTAGACCCATCCTCCTTGACCGACCGTCAACGGCACCTGCAGAGAGCTAACGAAAAGAAGGTGGCCAGGTTCGAAAGAGCCAACGCCACCTCCTCGGAAGAGGGGGCGGGACAGAAAGCAATTTCCAAACCCACCCCCACGCTGCAGAAACTGCCATGCCAAGGCGCTGGAGCCACAGATGACCAACCTTCGACTTCAAAGAAGTCACAGGCGGTCAGTAAAGGCTCGGTACCTAAAACGGCTGAACCCTCCAAGGCTAAACCACATCCGCTACTCGCTTTGAGCAAAGCGGCCAAGCGGAACAGGTCCACCGAGGAGGGTTCAATCGAACCCAAGAAAATTCGAAGGTCAGCAACCTTCAAGGCCGAGGAGGAGCTGCAGGTGGCCATCGTCGACAGATCGAACCCAGACGGGAAGATCCAACCGGCGAACTGGCTGCTTGTGGAGGCGAAGTTGCTGGCCGAGATGATGAAGGTGGACAGGAGCGACGAGGAGGTGGACTTTGAGGGGGCGGGGTGGCAGAGGGGAGTTAAAGTCGTCAGCTGCGGCAACAAGAAGTCATTGGACAGTACCGAGTAGCATCCAGCGGCTGGACGGCTCGTGGACTCAATCCAGCCTCGAAACTCTGGAACTCCTGTGCACTACGCACTTTCCAGGCTGTACCGACAGAGCCACGGAGTTGCCATCAGCAATCTCGACGGCGGTCGACGACGGCACTTACAACGGATCCCACATAGATGTGAATGACATGGTAAATGCAGAAAGGGTCTCGTGGGCGGTCGAATCCTTCCAGCCCTACAAAGCTGCGGGCCCAGATGGAATCATCCCGGCCATGCTACAGAGATCCCTATCCACCATCTTACCATTGCTCATTGACATGTTCAAAGAATGCCTTATGAAAAGGTACATCCCAAAGGAGTGGAGGGAAGTCAGGGTATTATTCCTGCCAAAGGCAGGTAGACCCTCCCACAGCTCCGCTAAGGACTTCAGACCCATCTCCCTCTCATCATTCTTACTAAAGACTTTGGAGAGGCTGGTGGACCTGTTCATAAGAAACAAAATCACTCACCGGCTTTGTCAGTCTCAACACGCCTACTTAAAAGGTAAATCAGTTGAGAGTGCGCTGCACTGAGTGGTTGGTACAATCGAGAGGTCCCTCGAGGTAAAAGAGTTTACCCTAGGGGCATTCCTGGACATAGAGGGGGCATTCAACAATGTCAACCCGACTGCGATTAGTGACGCCCTGAAGTACTTTGAAGTGCCCCGCATCATTAGTGACTGGATTGGTAACATGTTAGACAGCAGAATTATCAATGCAGCCATGGGTGCAAGCAACTGCCGCAAAAACGTCACACGCGGGACCCCTCAGGGGGGTGTTCTGTCCCCCCTCTTGTGGCTCATAGTGGTAGACGAATTGCTAAGAGAATTTCAAGGTACGGGAGTCAGGGCAACAGCATATGCCGACGATGTAGCCATATTGGTAACGGGGAAATTCCTCGGCACAATTAGTGAGCTAATGTCGCATTCACTTGGAAAAACTTCAAAGTGGGCGGACAAGAACGGACTCAGCATCAATGCTTCAAAGACCGAACTTGTGCTCTTCACCCTTGAAGTATAAAATACCAGACTTCAGAAGACCAAGCCTGAACGGCCAAACTCTTCCTCTGTCTGGCGATGTGAAATACCTAGGCATAGTTCTGGACAGTAAACTCTCCTGGAATAAGAACATAGCCGAAAGAAGGAAGAAAGGTTTGAACGCCCTATACACGTGCAAAAAGGCCATCGGGGGGGGCTGGGGCCTGCCACCGTACATTGCCCACTGGCTGTACACGGCGGTAGTCCGCCCAATCTTAACCTACAGGTGCCTGGTGTGGTGGACGGCAATCCAACGTAAAAGCAACCTTGAACCTCTGAACAGAGTACAAAGATGCGCCACCATGAGCATCACCGGAGCTGCAAGTAGCGCACCGCAGGCTGGGCTGGAGATGATAATGCATCTCCTTCCCTTGGACCTCTTCATTATGAGCTCAGCAGGGAAAAGCTTCCTCAGAATACGAGGCCTCAATCTCTGCAAAGAAGCTCATTTTGGTCACGTCAATGTGCTACACACGCTTCAACAACGAAACACAAATACTCGGACGAAGCTGACCGCGAAAACGGACTACATTCTTCCGAGGACCGAATTTGATGGAATACCTAAGATCCTCCTTCCCAGCAGGGAGGAGTGGTCGGCTGCAGAGCAGGTACGGCTCAAGGGTATTTCAATTTACACGGACGGCTCAAAGACCAATGTAGGGACAGGAGCCGGTTTCTACTCTGACACGCTGCAAGCACAGCGATCATACAGACTGCCAGATGAGTGCAGCGTGTTTCAGGCAGAGATTTTTGCGATCGAGCGAGCAGCAAACTATGTCCTGGAAGAAAGGGTATCTGAAACTGATATAAATTTCTTCATAGACAGCCAGGCTGCCATAAAAGCATTAGGCTCGACGCAAGTTAAGTCAGAGATTGTCTTGAAATGCAGAGGTAAACTGCGGGACCTAATGAAAGCCCACATCGTCAGGATCTGCTGGGTCCCAGGCCACTCGGATATCGAAGGCAATGAGCGAGCGGATCTCCTGGCTAGAACGGGCTCCTCACTAGGGGCTGAGGAGGCGGACTCCTCTGTCAAGACACCTATCTCCAACCAGATGAACTCCATTGACACCATAGTGACAAACATAACCAACAACACCTGGAAATCCAGGTCAGATTGTGTTACCAGCCGTTCACTATGGCCAGAGCTCAACCGTAAGAACTCTAAGACGATACTCTCAATGCCCAGAGACCAACTTAGAGTAATAGCAGGAGTGATCACAGGGCATTGCCCCATAGGGGCTATGGTGACCAGGTGGAAACCAGGCACCAGAGTGGATCACTGTAGATGTTGTGACGACGCGGACGAGGAGGAGACTATTCACCACCTGCTCTGCCAATGCCCAGCCCTCGCATACCGCCGCCTCTGCAGTGTGGGGGCGGAGTACCTCGAGAGGCTGACAGAGTTGGCAGAGCGCCCGGTGACCAGTCTCATAAAGCTAATAAAGAGCACCAGATCGGCCTACACACGGCCACACGCTTTGCGGCCACACGCCCTCTCAACCTAACCTAACCTACGAAAAGCAAACATTCTTTCAAAAACCATAAAATGAAAAATTAAAACGATTTCAGGCGGACGGATGGCTGCACATGGTTTGTTATTGTAAGACAAGCAAAAGAAGACAAATCTCACCGTTCTTCTCATTGCCCGCTGTACTCCACGAATTGATCGATTCTTTCTTTCACACTTTATCATATTCGCTTGCGTTGTTAGTGCAAAATAACAGAAGCAAAGTTGATCTTGCGATCCTTCATACTCATTAGAAAAGATCTTCCGAACCACTCACTCATTAGTAGAGCATTCAATTTTGCTTTGCTATTAGCGTAGAATACAAAAGAATTTTTGTACTCTGTAAAGTAGTTCGTTTTTATCTTCGGTTTCCTGCTTTACAGAGATATTTTGTTCTTTACAGTGCTAAGTCCTGCTAATTAACAGCTGCCCTAATCTTCGCACATGAAATCACGATGTTGCCGGCAACAAATGTTTCATGCAATCTCTTTACGAATATATGCTCGTTGGTGAACGTGTCTCCTGGGGAAATAAATGTCGCTCGAAATTTCTGGGAACACCAGAAAACAGAGTTGCGTTTTAGTGACAAAATATTCATAGTCTAAAATCAGGTATGCATTGTCCCCATATTTAAAAGTAAATGTATACAAATTTAGCAACAAGGCGTAGCAGCTGATGTAAACTGAAATTTTATTGTGGTTTTTGTTGTTTCTAATGCTAACTCCAAAAACTACAATACTTTTTGTAGCTCTTGTCTGGTTTCCGAGTTATAGCACCTTGAAGTTTAAAGATTTACGAGCTAAATTTCCTGAGCGATTTTCAACAAAATGTTGTTTTATATAAATGAAAGACAATTGAAATACCTTTCTGATGGCATGAATGTCATGTAGGTATCTCCTATAGTTTAAGAGATACAGCTCGTAAATCTTTAAACTTCAAGGTGCTATAACTCGGAAACCAGACAAGAGCGACAAAAAGTGTTGTGGTTTTTGGAGTTAGCATTAGAAGCAACAAAAACACCAAAAAAACAATTAAATTTCAGATTACAGCAACTGCTATTCCTTCTTGCTAAATTGACATCAAATACAACAGCAGCATCAATTATTGCAAAACTATTCGTGGTTTCAGCGAACCAATTTAGTGTAATTTAGTAATTTCTATAGGAAAATCTGTCGGAGACTTTTATTTCCTAGTATAGTATGGCAAATGCTCCATTTGAGCTTTTGCGTATCCTCCAATCCTTCACCCAACAACTTCTTCTTCGAGTGGGTTCAGCACTCCGCACTTCTTCCATTATTTGTATAGTTTGTATTACATCGGCTATAATTTCAGCATCTTCTTGCTGAATTGTAAATAATGCGTCTATATATTGTTGGAAATATCTCAATCTACAACTCTCACTACAATTTACTTGTAGTTAATTGGTCATAATAAATGTAGTTGCCCTAGATTTATTGTATCATTGAATATTGTATATGAAATTATTTTTCTCTGTCTTCAATAAAAAATCGTTCAGAAAACATCGAAAGTGTTTTCTTCAAAAGGTTATGGGCCCAGCACGCTTCCACTGCGCAATAGAAAAAAGGAGAAACACGCGAATTTGAACACGAATATAAACGGTGGAATATTTTGCGCATAAAAATGAGTTTCAACAGTGTTCGAATTGATCCACTAGGAAAGGACAATTTCGACACATGGAAGATACAAGTCCAGGCGCTGCTTGTGAAGACCAACACTTGGAAATATGTCTGCGGAGCATTGCCCAAACCTACAACGTCCGCAGATGCAATAAAAAAATGGGAATCTGAGGACGCACAAGCCAAATCGGATTTAATCCTGTCCATTTCTCCAGCCGAATTGAGACAAATCAAGAACTGCGAGACATCCAAGGAGATGTAGTTTTTACAAATGCATATGAAGAAAACTTTACCGAATTTATTGCTGACGAGTACCGGAAAGGACAGGAAGGATATATCGAAAGCCATATTGAAATCAAATCATCAAACGAATTGTCAAACATCGAAATTCACGAAGAAACTCCCGAGCCTGAATACGAAGAACCAGCAATCGAACATGTAGAATCTGAAAGCGATGAATACGAAGAACCAGCAATCGAACATGTAGAATCTGAAAGCGAAGAAGCTGAAGTATTTTCTACACCAACCAGAGGGGCCGGGGAAGACCTAAACGACTTCTAACTGGAAAAGTAGGACGGCCAAAGAAATTATATCATCTGCAACAAGAAAAACCTGAAAGCAGAAGGGAAGGTAGCAACAATGTTGCTGGTTTATCACAAGAAGATGATCCTCAAACACCATCAGAAGCATTTCAAACACCCGAAGCTGGCGAATGGAAGATAGCAATGCGAACCGAGTATGATGCTTTAATCCATAATAATACCTGGGAAGTCATTGATCGTCAAAATGGTCAAAAATTAATCGAATCAAAATGGGTGCTAAGAACTAAATACAAAGCAGATGGATCAATCGAAAAACGAAAAGCGCGGCTAGTAGCAAAAGGTTTCACGCAAATTCCTGGCGTAGATTTCAATGAAACTTTTGCTCCTGTAGCGAGAATAGGTTCAATCCGTCTTGTAATGGCACTGGCGGTGGAAATGGGCCTCGAAATACATCAACTGGATTTCGTAAGTGCTTATTTGAATGGTCATATTGAGGAAGAAATTTTTATGCGAATTCCAAGTGAATTTAATAAAATATTTGGGAAAGAGGAGTTGCAAAATTATAATGGAAATAAGGTCTTATCGGTTAAAAGGCTCTATATGGTTCAAAACAATCCGGAAGACAATGGTATAAGAAATTAGACGAGAGACTTAAGCAACTAGAGCTTAAACCGCTGACAGCAGATCCCTGTATTTACATGCGAAAGGAAGAAGAAAAAATACTGATTCTTATAATTTACGTCGACGATATTATTGTGGCATCAAATGAGCGAAAGTGGTTACAAGCAGTCAAGAAAGATTTGGCAAAGTCTTTCGAGATGAAGGATCTTGGACTTCTCAATTTTTGTCTTGGAATCCAGTTCAAGCAAAATATGAAAAACAATGAAATCGCCATGTCTCAAAGAAAGTACACTCAGCAAATTCTGAATCGTTTTAATATGGAATCATGCAAAACAGTTTCTACACCAATGGATTGCAGTATAAAATTGTCGGAAGAAATGTGTCCAGCAACCGAGGAAGAACGAAAAGAAGTCGAAAAACTGCCATACCAGAATTTAATTGGTTCTCTGATGTACTTAGCTGTTTCGACGAGACCTGATATTGCACATGCTGTTAGTGTTCTAAGCCAATTTAACACAAATTACGGAAAACAGCATTGGATTGCCGCTAAAAGAGTGTTAAGATATTTAAAAGGTACACAAGATTTTGGTTTAGTATATAGAAAGACAGGAAAGCAGCTAACAGGTTACGTGGATGCTGATTGGAGTTCAAATTTAGATGACAGAAGATCGTACACAGGATATATATTTATCTTTGCAAATGCAGCCATTAGTTGGGAATCGCGAATATATATGAATATATGTCAATTTCCGAGTCAACAAAGGAAGCTATTCACTTGAGACGTTTCGTAGCAGAAATTTTGGGTCCACAACGGAAAACAATAATTTTTAATGATAATCAAGGTGCAGGACTTCTCAGTAAGAATCCTGTATTCCATAGCAGAACAAAGCATATTGACATCCGGCACCATTTCGTAAGAGAATCCATAGAGAGAGGCGATATTGAAATTATGTATTTATCAACGAAAGAAATGCCTGCTGATTTTCTAACGAAAGGTGTACCAGCAATTAAAATTTATAATTGTTTAAATAATATTGGTTTAATTCAGATAATTAAATTAGAGAAATTTATATAATTTATTTTTCATTACACATAACATAAATATCCAGTAGTGTGAGATTTAGCTTGAGGGGAAGTATTGGAAATATCTCAATCTACAACTCTCACTACAATTTACTTGTAGTTACTTGTTCATAATAAATGTATTTGCCCTAGATTTATTGTATCATTGAATATTGTATATGAAATTATTTTTCTCTGTCTTCAATAAAAAATCGTTCAGAAAACATCGAAACTGTTTTCTTCAAAATATATTCACTTGTCATCGAAATTAGTTCAATTTCTATTTCCTCTAAACTTTCCATTATTTTTTCGGCTATAATCACGGCGGTATCACGAAGTTGAGTCTAAAACAAGGTTTGCAAAGTCTATAGTCAAAAAGTATTATAAATTTTTAAATAGCATCTAAAAGTATGGAAATGGTACCAAAAAGTATTAAAAACTCATGCAATAAAATCATCCATTTCACACCGTTCCACAATCCAATCTGTCCCACGTGTAAACGCTGTCGGGGACACGGTCGATGAATAGTTCCAAACGTGCGACCGCGAAACATGATAACTTCATTTTCTTCACCCATTGTTGACAAAGTTTTCTAATTGCTGCTTACGTACTTTGCTCAATTTTATCGATGTCGTGCAATGCCTGAATGTGCAGAGCCCCAGTGCTCTCTTTATTTCTGGCAAATATCTTTCCATCATTCTCCCATGCGAATTTCCAACCTTCTTCCTTCGTCTTTTTCTTAGTTTTTCACAACAGCTGTTGGTTGCCATTTGTTAATATATTATTTATGAAGATTATTCTTCATAAGAAAAGAAAAATTCGCTTCTGCAAAACTGGCACTTCCAGGCGTCTCTTTTGGCCCCCATAGATCTCCAGGACCTCTCTGTTACCGTTCTGCATCCATAGTGCAGTTTTTTGCTACATGCTGGACAGGTGACAAAATCTTCCGCAAGTTCTTCGCGGCAATGATGACACAACTTCATTGTACCGCCAATGTAATGTCGCTGTTGCCGATATTGTTCTATGTTTCACACTTTGCTTACTTCGCGGGAAGACTGACAGTGTGAAGTAGAGGTGAGCGATTCCGTGATTTTTGCGGAGCAGCTCCGACCCGTGACTGTGACAGTACTGTCACAGGTATAAAAACCCGTGACTCGTGACAAGGCATTCGCTATAAAACGAGTGCGCAAAAACGTGCTAGATGCATTCAAAATAACGGCATTAATTTAGATCTGCTTTGGTTTCGTTCGCTTTTGCTATAAGAACGAAGTGAAGCTATGAACATTCGTTAACTTTGAAAACATTCATATTTTACAGAAGTATGAATTAATACAGACACCAATTTTAAGTAATTGAAACTACTGATATATACATATTTTATATGCAAAAAACATTCTTGTATTAATATTTTATTACCAAAATCATATTTGTATTTTTTCAAAATAATGAAGGCAAAATCGTATTGAAAGTGTAACATGTTATTAAGTTCATTATGTATTTTACAATACGCATTTTTAAAATTTGTATTTGAGCTGCATGTTCATAGTCTAAGGTAGAAAAAGAATTGCTACCTAGATATTTACACACAGAAACTTTCATTAATGTCTTCAGTAATATCCAAAATATCGAACAAATATCGCAAAATATCGAGTAACACACGTAATTCCACAAAATCCAGACAGAAAATCCCTGATTGCGACAAATTGCAAAAAACGGCATCACTGCTTCTAGTTGGGACAATAACTCGTTCTAGCAATAACGAGACGCTAGAACAGCAAACTGTGACTCGTGATTTCATTTCAACGAATTCGCAGGCATTGAAATACAGGCTGGTAATGAAACGCTCCGAACCTGTGACGGCCTGTCTGTGACTGTGACTCGTGGTTGCATTTCAATGAAATCACAGTTCGTTAAATATCGTTCCGCTGTACCTGTGACGGCGTGTCACAGGTTCGGAGCGTTTTCAATCGCAACTGTGACTCGTGATTTTGTGTACCTGTGACAAAATCACAGGTCGTGAAATATCGCTCAGCTCTAGTGTGAAGGTATGTATGTTGTTTTGTTGTGCTTCGCTTTAGTCTTTTTGTTGTTTTATTTTTTTTTCATTTTTATTATTTTTTTTTTATTGGAATATCAAAATCAAAACAATAACCTGTTGAAAAGAACCTGATTGAATACAGGTGAAGTGGTAAATTCTTTTTCTCAGCTCTTGCAAACTCTGCGCTTTTGTGCGTTTAAACTTGTTTTTAAAACGTTTTTATTAGGTCGCTTTTTGAACTATCAAGTTTTAAAAGCCATTTTTCGCCCATTTCCCGATGAGCTAGGCTTTTGAAATTTTGACAATAGTTCAGAACTGGATGACAATGCATCCCTAAAACATATTTACCCGCCACCGCAAATTTTAAGGCGGGAAATTTGCACATTTTGAAATTTGTCTATAAAAATACATATATTTTTTGACGTAATTTTCCATAAATGAAATTATTTTGACTTTAAAATATTGATAAATTTTTGACTTCAAAATATTGAAATAATTTTGACTTAAAAATATTTTCAAAAAATTAAAATAACTGTGACATATTTCAATCAGTTATAAAATATCTTGCACAGTTCACTAAAAAATAATTATTTAAATAAAAAACATTTTTATATAAAACGTTTTTTAATGAACCAAAAAGTTTAAAATAATTTTTCTAGCACCATACAGATTCGCAACTCCATAAAGATGTTAAGATTTAACACGAAAAACGTGGGGGGATTATAATGATAGGTACTAACTCTATAAGCGCCCCACATTTTTCGTGTTAAATCTTAACAATTTATTAATCTGAAGAGACTTTGATGCAGCTCGATAACTGTGAGAGGGCCCTTTGAACGTTTTCCTTTGACGAGTCTACAATTATGACAAAATCTCCTTATCCATGCGGTTATTCGCCTTAGGCGCGAAAATGATGAGTATCTTACAACGAATGATGTATCTCTGGAATTTATAATGGTGTTGACCAGCTGCTCCGGTTCCCAAAAGGTCCAATCCGTTTGCGGCCAAGACTGCCGTGATTCGCCTAGCCATTTAGGTCCCTTCTAGTACAATTTGCTTTGCAGTAGCTCAGTTGCTGTGAAACCCCGCGAAGAATGATCGGCTGGGTTTTCGTGAGTGGAAATATGATGCCACTGGTTTATATCGGATGCTGAATGTGTTAGGCAGATTCTATTGGAAACAATAACAGGCCATCGCCGTATATCTCCGCGAATCCATGAAAGTACCATCGTTAAATTGGGCCAGTAATAAATTGGAAATTTTTCTTTGGACAAACTTAGATGTTTTAGCACCCATTGAACTAGCTTGATGTTTAACACTGCTGCACACAGATCTATTCGCGGAATACAAATGGTGGTTTAGTGTTTAGTGGTGTTCATCTTGTATACGTAAATACATATACTATAGATGCATATGCTTGCATTGAGGCATCACAGAATGCGTGAAGTTCGACTTGTCTGCTGGACGTTGCGGAAAAGTTTAGCCATCGAGGAATTCGAATACTGTGAATAGTAGGGAGGTCGTTTAGAAATCGTATCCATTCTTCGCACAGCTAAGATAAATCGTTTTGCAGTGGAGGTCCTTTACACAGCAAATCATTAAGTGAGCTTCAACTCGACGTGACAGCTGAAGCGTCAAAGACGACACGGCATTTCGTTGTGACACTGTCCTCCCTAATGACTGCGTGATGCTGCAACGTACAGCAGGTATAATTTGGTTGGTTTTGGAGATTAAGGGTTAAGATTAAGGCATTCGGACGTAATACCATCTAACAAAATGGGTAGATTTGTCGCCCACTTATGAATTTTGAAGCCTGCACTGCCTAGTGGCCCTTATGGCTCGTTACGAATTTTGAGCACCTAATTAATGCAGCCTCCTCCTATGAACACATCGTCCACGTACATTTGAGATTTTAGTACTTTGACGGCCAGCGGATATCTCTCTTTTTCATCATCAGCTAATGGGAGCACTCGAATGTCGGTGTATGGTGCTGACGCCGTGCCGAAGGATACTGTAGTTAGACGATATTCCTCAATCTGACCTTCCTTATTATGCGACAGTATTCGTTGGTATTGGGTGTCTGCAGCACGGACGTCAATGCACCGGTACATTTTTTCAAAGTCTGCAGTTATGACGTACTTATGTAGCCTCCAGTTGAGTAAAATTGCTAAATCGTTTTGCAGTGGAGGTCATTTACACATTCACACAAATCATTAAGTGAGCTTCCGCTCGACGTGATAGCTGAAGCGTCAAAGAGGACACGGCATTTCGTTGTGACACTGTCCTCCTTGATGACTGCGTGATGCGGCAACCTGCTGTACAGCAGGTATAATTTGTTTGGTTTTGGAAATTAAGGGTAAAATGATGACTTTCTGTGGTCTCGGCTGACGCAATTTGATGGAGATCGAAATACTCTTGAATGGCTGAAGAGTACTGATCCGATAAAGTTTGAGAGCGGCTGAGCTTGCGTTCCATGGAATGGAAGCGGTTCAAAGCTGTCTGCTCGGATTTACCTACGCGAAGCTTTGAATCCAGTATGGATTTTAATGGTAAACGCACAAGATACTTGCCACTTGGTTGCCGTTGGTGTGTTTGTTTAAAGAACTCCTCGCACCAGTTTTCTTCCGCAGTGTATTGATGCTCCTGAGATACTTTCTCAGGTGTGTAAAATTTTCGGACCAAGGAATCGAGTTGTGCCATAGGAATTGCACTGTTTTGCCTCTGCGCCGTAGGCCACACCAGAGACAATATAGCCTAACTTCGTTTGTTGTGCGATCGGTTCGTTGAAACATCGATGCTTGCGACGAGAGAAGGTTCATGTAATGCGTGAATAACACTCGTGTGTTGTTGTATCAGGCCACTAACATTTTCCAGGCTTCTTTATAGTACGGCCAATCCGTACATTTTTCGGAGAATGATGGCACTGCGATTTTCGGTAGTTGCACTGCACTTGCTAATATTGAGCTCTGCATCGTTTCGCTGCTGACTAGACTAGCGCCCTCTTCGTGAGCTTCGGTTGTTGATTGAATGGACTATGTAGTAATGTGTGATGGCGTTGCCCACATTCTTGGCAATTCTTGGTGCTGAGGCACGTGGAAACTGCATGAGTAGTGCTCAAACAATTGAGGCACAGCTTTGAGCTGTCGGCGACAGCTTTGCGTTCACAGTAATCCATTCTGAGGAATTTTGGACACCTACGTAGTATGTGTGAATCTTTACACGCCGGATATCTAAACGACTGATTGCTGGGAAACGTGGTAAGAAAATGATTTTTCGTTTCGCGGACCGAATTCTTCGAGGGAGGCCTGCTAAGACTTGCCTGAGGTTTGAATAGTTCAGTATAATGTGGAACCGATACGATATGTTGGTTTCGAGTGGCAACTTAGATATGAGAAAATGAACGATTATTTCATCACACTCGGCAATTTTTACCTTTAAGTGTCGCAATGCACTGACGCACGACCGCGACGTGTCCAGAAGATGCCTGATGTTGGATGCTTTGTCTTTGACAATCGATGCTTGCGACGAGAGAGAAGGTTCATGTAATGCGTGAATAACACTCGTGTGTTGTTGTATCAGGCCACAAACATTTTCCAGGCTTCTTTATAGTTGGCAGCTGTGAATATCACGAATATCGCTATCAAATTAGGCACGTCCGTTGCAGTCCTTCAGAGCTTGGACTAAGTACACATGTCATTTGTTAAAGTCGATGTTCAATTTTTCGAGCCGAATATCGAAGTACACTTTCGTATGGCGCTCTGCACTGTCTTTTTTGAAGTTCCGTAAAGAATTTGTAACTTTCTGCAACAAATCACTCTGTAGCCTTATGCGCTCTTCTGCACGCTCCGGTGGTAAATCAGAGGATTCCGCTTTGCTCATTGTGAAATTTTATTAAACTTATTTTTCTCTGAATGTTGTAAATTGAGAACCGTGACTTATCAAACCTCACAGGAGGCACCATATGTTTGTGCACGAATGTGCAGTGGATATGCTTTATTTATTGGTTTCTGTTTTAAAAAACATTAAAATTTAGTTTTATTCATTTTCGCCGCTCACAGCGCTATACGGGTGTTGAAACCAACTTGAATCTCATTAATAACTAACGTTTTTATTGTGTTTACCACGCAACCTTCTTTTTTCTCTGCTCGTTTAATCGTCAATCGACTTCTTCGTGACAAGCATTAATGTGTGTTGTTGTGGTCGTGCTGAATTCGGAGTTTTTTATGGCTGCAGTTTCCTATCTTCTGATGTGTAACTGTCAACTTGATTGTTGTTGTTTTTTCCTTTGTTGTCGTGGCTACACTCAGGTTATCTTTGTGGATATTAATTTTATTGAATTGTATATGACTTTAGAGACTTAGGATTCCGCAACTGTTCTCAATTACACGACGAGCTAATCGGTAATAAATTTGCTCGTTCTTCTATTAAGATGCATGCCTGCGTATGACCTTATGGTAGTTATGGCAACCTCTCGACCAAAGCGGGAAGTTAAAAAAATTCCTACGAAGCAGTGTTAAAATTATGCTGTCGCATCGCAAGCAGCCATTAAAATGAATCTTCTTCTTCTTCATTCTTCGTCTTCGGTGGGCATTTCACAGGAATTTGTTCACCGTTGATAGCACCAACACAATTCGGAATAATCCAGATTCTATAATTGGTGCCTGCGATATCGCTAAACTGCGATTGTGTGTGCTCGCTGTATAAGTACGAGACAACATTCGCCATATTATTTCACATGTTTCTAAAACAATAATGCCAACCCAATTTATAGCTTTATGCAATATTTTGCAAGGGTACAGCATGTTCAAGGTTACTTAAATATAAAATCAAAATACATATGGTCAAACCATTTGTCCTTCACATAAATATAGTATAATAATGACGTTATTGACGTATTCACGTATTCACGTTATGAGTTGACGTTCCTCAACTCATTGCCCACTTATTTTATCAACAACTCCAACACTGGGCGCGTAATTTTTGTGTGAAGTTTCTCTCTCAGCTATGCACACGTACACGGCAGCACCCGTTGTATTTTCAAACAAGGTCTGATTTCGTGATCAATGTTTATTGTTCTTTTTCAATTGTTTTACTTGGCACACTTGGCTGCCATCCTTTTATTGTACCTTAGAAAGAGAAATTCTTCGCAAAACAAGCTCTCTCTCCGAGCTTTATACACGCAAAAAATATGATTGCATAAGTTTTGTCGAACACTGAACTAGACTCATCCTAGACTCATCATGTCCGGAAAAAATTTTGGCCAGCAATGGAATTTGATATTTCCTCCTTACTCATCAATCGCCAAAAAAACAAAAAAACAAACAGTTACAAAACAGTTCCATAATACAATAAGTAAAAAAATAAATCAAACATAAATAAATAAAAAGCAAAAATATTTCTTTCTCTCAGTATTTTTTATTTTTAGTTGCATTTATTTTTTATGATATTTAAGATTTTAAAAGGAAGTTTTACAGAAAAAGTTTTTAGAAAATGTTTCCTATAGGTCATTTGAAAGCAAGAACATATTTCCATTCTTTCGGCATATATGTCATAATCTTAAGATCCTCCTGGCGCTGCTGTTGTCGTAGTTGTTGTTGTTGTTGTTGTTTTTTGAAAGGGACACAACGGTGACCGTACTAAGCACAGAAGGGCAGTAAAAGTGGATTCGGCGACTGAAGCGCTAAAAACCAATAGTGTAAGCAAAAAAATTTTAGAAAATAGTTTAGACCACAACATCTTAACAATTTATGGGAGTAACGAAGAAAATTTTGTTAACAACTAATTTTAAAAGGGAAAAGAAACAGTATTTATAGCTTTCTGAAATTTATTATTATACATTTTCTTAATAGAAAAACTATAAATAACGAAAAATATTTAAAAGAATTCATGTAAAACCATATGTGCAAATATTAGATTAGTTGCTTTTCAAACATTATTGATTATTATTGCAAGAGAAATTCAATTAATTATTTACACACTCGGAACAATGTATATTAAATTTTCAATTATATACAGGGTGTTTCGCATAAGAGTGATCAAAAGACTAGCGCGTGTAGGATGGATCGAGACAAGAAAACAATCGTATGGGAGGGGGTGGTCACTTTCCTTCCGTTTAGACGGGAGGGGCCATTTTATAAAAATCCGACTTAACACCGAAAAAAATAATATTAAAAAATAATGGTTAGACCTAGATAACTTTTGCTTGCTTATTTTCAAAGCCAAATATCCGCTTCTTAATATCCTTTTTAAATTAGGTTCCTATGTCAAACAGTTTTTGAGAAAATTAATGTCAAAGTTAAAATTTGGAAAAAAAATTCCGAAAAAAAATTGTTGGTCGCAATTTTTTTTTTAAATTACGGTATGGTAACACCCTGTATAAAGCTAAGAAAAGTACAATTTCATATATTTGTTTTTATAAAGCATACTCGAGTTAGGACGAAATTGAATAATAACTCACTTTAATAGTGAGCTTTCTATTTAAAGCTTATATTGAGCTTATTTTGATATGATTTCAATATTTTTTTTAGTTGTAGTAAGATTATTAAAGAAGTTATACTTTGAAAACCAAATGACCTAACTTACATTTGCATCAATACATTGTTACACTTTCTTTATTTCAAAAAATTAATTAAATTACTTCCTGAATTTTTACAGGATTTAAAGAATTATTGTTATGTACTTGTGTCTATCAGACAACATAAAATTTTGAAAAAAAAGAACTATTTTTTACTGATATTTATAATAAAAATTTATAATCTAATGCACAATATCCAAATTTTAAAGATAATTAATTTTTAACTCTTTTTTATGAAGTCTGTTACCTGCCTTGGTTTAATAAGGTTATTCTTGAATATGGCTATGGTGAGTGCCTACATTCTATATGGTCGCGTCCATGAAGGAGATAAATACGCGGAGACATTTGAGCTGTCGAAATTCCGACTCGCAATGCATTTGTATCATATTAAAAATTCACTTGTTCAAGGAGTGTGTGGTGTCTTCTTTGCATATGGTTGTATTCAGGCCACGTGCCGGTTCCAATCCACCCTCTTGGTCATGGGAAGTTTAGAAACTAGTTCCTCTAGTAGAGTTGTATTACCATAATGTTGATGGACACCAGCCTTTACAAGAAACGCGGTTAAATTCCTTGTTTTAATTGCAAATTTTGTTGTGCGTGCTAACGGGAGACGGCGCACAGTGGCCGGTTTTTCAACTTAGCGGCCAGAAGTTATTTTTTTTAATGTCACCGATTTCAAAATGGGTTAGGTCATATGAAAGTAGAAACCTGAGAACCTAAGGAGCCTAATAATTACAGCTTTATCTTGATATTTCATTAGTAACTATGCAATAAAAAACAGCACTTTTAATTTTCAACTAAAATAAACACATTTTTTAAACTTTTTCCAAATTTAGATATCCATATCTCTGTCAATATTTCAGATATTAAGTTCCGGTTTTTTTTATTAAATTTTTTGATATATTCGTTGTCAAATCTTGTTATAATTTAGTAAAACTGTGGTATAGTTATTACGTAACAAGAATTGCAGAAATGCTCCAAATTTGGTTTAATTTCGTCGTATTTTGGAGCAGGACTTTTTGGCTAAAAAGCTGAAAAGCTTTGGTAAAGCTGAAAGTTTTCTCTATAAGGCCATATCCATTTTGTTTGCATCGGTTTGCCCCACCGGGAGCTAGAGCCCATTATATGAGTGAAAGTCACACACTGCAAACGTTTTTAACGTTCATGTTTTCCGTTATTTTTTCTTTGTTAGTGTTACACTTTTCTTTCAAATTATATATATACACCTATCCCCCGATTTACACGGTATATACGTTCCTGAGAAAAACGTGTAAATCAAAAATTAAAAATTTTCAAGTCAAAACCGTGTAAATCGAAAAGCTTGCAGAAAATGCATAATTTTGCTATTTAACAGTTGTGATTCTTTTCAATATTTTTAGGTGTACACAGAAATAAAAATAAAATGCATTGACATAATTTTTTTTCTTTCACTTCAAACTTTCACTCAAATACAATTTTCCGTAGATAAAACTTTAATTTTATGCGAAGAAATACAGACACAGTGTGCGTGTGCAGCAAGTCAGCACATAAGCTCGGGATTCCCCGTGAGATGTGTACACAGCGCACGTGTTCAATCACAGTAGCATTTAGTAGAGTGCGATAAAAACAAAAAAAAATCTTATTTGGAAAACCGTGTAAAAGCGAAAACGTGTAAAAAGTACCGTGTAAATCGGGGGATAGGTGTATTTCAAATTATGGAAAGGTACTGGGATAGTTTGCAGTAATTAGAGTTTTTTTAATTATCAGCTAATTAGCTCTTACTGCATATGTACTGTAAATGTGAGCAGATTATTGCTTTCATTGGAAGAGAATTGTGTGAAAAGTCTTGGCCTTTGTAAGTAATGTGATAACCGAAGTAGTTAATAAAATTAGGAGGCAAATTGATGAACTTCAGCCGCGGCTATTTGAGTATCATGGCCATATTATTCAAATAGATTTCAACCTCTGCTCACCATCATTGATGAAAAAATCGGACAAGCCTTAACTGATACGAATGACGGAAACACCGCTAGAAGATTTTTCTCAGATCCTGAGATGGCAGCTTTCATTACAGGAGTAGGCATTGAGTTAATTAAGCGATTCAAAATAATAATAGAAGTTATAGCATGCAGCAGGATGATTGATGCCAAAAAATTTGGTGAATATGCAAAGAAAACCGCAGAAATTTACAACGAAAAATATCCCTGGAGGAATATGCCATCAACCATTCATAAAATTCTTTATCATGGCGAGCAAATTATTCAAAATATGTAGTCTACTTCCACTTGTTGATCTTTCTGAAGAAGCACAAGAAAAAAGAAACAAGGGTTACAGATTCTTTCGTGAACACAACACAAGGAAAATTTCAAAATATTGTACCAATGAGGATCTGCTTGCAGTTTTGCTGTGCACATCGGATCCATATATTTCAAATATCCGCCAAAAATGGAAATCTAGCTCAATCGAGTTAGATAGTGATGCACAACATTTACTACTAGATGAGCGGAATTCTATCAATGAATGTTTTGAAAAAATTGTTTAATTTGCCTTAGTTCCTTAATTATTACCTTATTTTTATTAATCTATTTTATTAGTATGTTTGTTATTGATAATAAAAAGTCTTTTATCATTAAATAAAAAGAATCGTATTACTTTTATAATCTCTGTTTTAGGCTTTTAAAAAAATTTTAGTAGGTACCCTGATTGAAACTCTCATATCTCAGATTTTCAATTGATTGTAGTCTCACATTAAAGCCTAAGATTAGAAGAATCCAACAAAAAAAAACCGGAATAAAATATTCCAAGAGAGTCAAAAGATATGGATTTTTGACCGCTAAGTTGAAAAACCGGCCACTGTGCGGCGTCGTCGGATACGACAACTATGTTGAGAATGGCGTTGTAATGAAGTTATTGAATAGTATGAGTGAAAGGCGCTGGCGGTATGGACGTACATGGCATGCTACCGTTGGCGATGCGTCTTGAACCTAGCTTGGCTTCCCATAGTTGGCTCTGCAATTCCTTTATTTGCGTCTAGAGTGAATTTGCGGCTCTCTAGTGACGCTGAGTCGAAGCTAGCTGCCTCTCTAGTGCCACTGATCGGTGCAGTCGCGCTAATAGTTGAAGTTGCGCTAGCGGCGAATACTTGCGCAGCGTAAACAGCATATGCTAGCGTTCCGTCAACGGCGAATGCCGACGCTGTGTAGACGGCGAATGCTGGCGGTGAATGTTGGCGGTAGGTCGGCAATGTGTTTTGGTACTACGCCAGCGTTTGGTGCTTGTTTTGTATTATTCATTTTACTTGTGTCAACGGAAAAATAAATAAACCTGAGGAGATGACGTCTGTCAAATCAGCGAAGATGAAAAGAGTAGTGCAAAAAAAGTTTCCTAGCGTAAGGACGCGCATCTTATATTTTTTTGCTAATAATTTCTTGTATTTCCTAAGTTATATATATTAAATAAAAGCAGTTAATTTATTTAAAACATCGTGCAGTTTTCTTTAACTTGACAATATCAGAAGTGGGATAAAACACACGGGACGCGATTCTGAAAACAAATTAGAAAGAGCAGAGCATCTGCACAAAGAAAAAGAACAGAAACATATTAGCGAAAAATCGAGAAAAATCAAAATGAGCGCATAAGAGAAAATGCGGGTAAAATACCTAAAATTAGAATTAACGAAACTACATATTCCATGCCATGGAAACAAGATAACATTAATTGGCATTAATTAGAGCAGTACGAAAAGGATTTTCTTGTTTGCGTATACGAAACCAAAGTGAAGCTAGTTCGATTAGCTCACTTCCAGCTAATTTCGAGGACGAAGAGAATAATGCGTACGAAACGTTGTCGTCTTCGCGCGGGGCGGTGAGTAGACATGTCACCAGCGCTGCAGATCAAGTTGCTGCAGTTGTACTGCCTAACAACAGCGTAGTTGTTCCATGTCATCATGAAAGCTTTCGCGTGGTTACTACTGGTGTAACCACGAATAAACCATTAGGTGAAAACTGCACAACGGCACCCCAAAGTTGTTCGTCTCCAACGTATGATGTGTATTTACTTGTACAGGGCTGTCGACAGGGCATCGAGGTGCACACACATGATAGCCAAGTCGAAAGGGTACATGTTACCACCCAGCAAAAATTTTTCAACATTTCGGAATGGCTTAGTTTCATAACTGATTCTATAATGCATTACCAAAATGCTAATGGCTATTCTTCATATTCTTCTATGGGTTCCACAGAATGCAATAAGAAGCTCTCATAAGCTTTCTCTTTCTTTCTTATAAAGAATGCAGAGACAAATGGAAAAATGAAAAAATATAAAAATAAGACGCATATGTTTATGAAAAAATGAAAAAATATAAAAATAAGACGCATATTTTTATTCAAAACATGAGATTTTATATCAGACAAAGACGTCCGCGGTGGCGCAGAAGATAACGTGTTTGGTTTACAATCTTGAGGACGTGGTTCAAATCCCGCTGAGCATGGATGTTTAATATGAGTTGAAGTTGCTACTTTCAAATAAATAAATTAGTAAATGAATAAAATATATAGAAATGGTACACAAATGTGTATCGAAATGTACAAAAATGTACCGAATAAGTTTATTTTATTTATTTTTAATTCTTCTAGAAGTAGTTATATAATCGATGAATGGAAGCCATTATAGAAGCTAATCTAAGTCTCTTAAGTGTAATGCACTACCTCCAATGACATGCCTATGTAAAAAGAATGGGTTCTAGAATCTAGAAAGGAATCGATTGCCAGCGTCTCTCTGGATTCCGCTCTCGATTCCAAGGGAAGCTCGATTTTTGCTGGGCAAGTGCTGAATACGGTGCAGTAACGGCTGGTTCAGTTACAAGTATCGAGTGTAACGCCGGTCCGATTCCACAAGTTCCGATACTTGTCACACAACCGCAATTTGAAAATTTCATTAATTTCACAGTACTCTGTTTACAAATGTTCATGATAAAATATCTATTTTACCATTTTTTAATCTATCCGATAAGCACAGTCAGTTTATAACACGAATCCAACAATTAAAAGAGGCATATTGCTGGCATGACAGATTGGTTTTATTTGCTGTGCAAACAAAGCTGCACATTTTTTAAATTGGAACCAATTTGGAGTAGAATTCATAAATGAGTTCCCTTCAATAGTGAATACGGCGGATATTCATATTGAATTAAGTAATATGAAAAAAAAACAGTGAAAACCTAGAAGAATTTTATTACAGAGTGGAAATTGATTCCGCCACTGCTCGACGTGGAAATTTGGACGAACAGTGCATTATAAAATATGTAATTAATGGATTAAATTATCCAGACTTGAAAAAACAGTTGTCAGTGAATTTTTATCCGTCATGTAACGCCTTATTAAAGGCAATAAAAAGTTATTATGCTTACAATATTGTCCAAACCGAATCTGTTCGACATGATATATGTAAATAATCGTGCATTTCATGTCCCTGTGAAAAAAGACCGCCTTGTCGAAAAGAAAAACAATTCATTGTGTTTTAATTGTCACGGTCGCAGGTCGCAATTGTATTGCGCGAAACTGTCCAGAACCCCAAAATCGCGAAAGATTTGTGAAATGTAACAGAGTGGGTCACAAAATTGATACGTATACACAAAATAATGTGAAAGCGCAGCAAACAAACTGCAACAAAATCGTTCAAGACGCCCACAACAAAAGTGATTAAGGTAAACAGTTTCAGTTTTGAAGTTCTGATAGAGAAAAGTGCAACAGTTAACAAGAAAAATAAAACAACGTGCCTTATAGAATTAAACGGTTTCGGTGGTAGGAATAGTATTCGATACAAAGATTAAAATCCAATTAGAAATGGACAATTACGTGTGCGAAGCCGATCTTGTAATTGATGACAAGTTCATGTTACACGATATATTACTGGTTCGAGATGTATTGTGTGCCAAAGATAAACAATTAATAATTGACGGTGACGAATGTTGGATTCGCGAGAAAGTTTCCACAGTGGCTACCGAATTATTGGAAGAAAAAGAATCTAAAAACTTAAAGAATATTTTGACACGTTATAAATCTAGGTTTCCTACAAAAACACAAATTCCTGAACAATGGCCTTCTTCTGGCCAAAAATTGGGGTCGCTGATACGAATGATATAATGATCCAAAAGCTTTATATTAAACGACGAATAAGTTCTCTGGGAGCGAAACTTGTATTTAGATATAGACATATCAATATTGACTTGTGAGAAAATATGACGAAGAATTTCCTTGATCGTCATATCTGGAGCAAAGCGCGATATGAAGATAGTTTTTTTCGGTTGCCCGACCACCAGTTTCCTTACAATAACCGGCGCAAGAGGTACGGTCAGAAATGTTTTCGATACTTTCCGTATCGTACCTGTATTTTTAGCAGATGCAACAGAGGTTGTTGCTACATGAGCCGCTGGAAGAATGGTTGTAGAATCAGGTCTCGAGTCGACCGCATTACCTGTGTTTTCCACGATCAGAGATGATTTGGATACCTTCGATCTTGTGTCTGTATTTTTCGCATCAGAAACAGAGGCTGTTGCCGTAGAGGCTGAATTAGCCGTACACAGAGAAAAAAGATTCTATAATATCATAGAAAGTCATCATTGTTTTCTACTAATTAATTGTATGATTCTCAGTCATATATAGCAATTCTTGTCCAATTTACCAATCTTGTTACCAATTTGAAAATGGTTCAGTCATAGTTTACACAAATCCTTTCCTTATTTTATAAAATACAAGTAGACAAATGAAGAACAGTTTTCAATGAATAATGAAATCTAAGTGAGGATGATAAAGAATGTGTTCTATGGTTTCAAAATTCAAAACTTTAAAAAACCATGAAACAATTCAATAATTCAACATCGAAAAGTTTTAGAAATCATTGAATTCATTCTACAAATTAAAGACTTTAATTATATGAACTAAGCGAGAGATTTGGCAATATAGAACTCAACCAATCATTGCAGTTTGCATCATTTCTTGATCCGAGATTTAAAAACTTGGCGTTTTCTGACCAAACGTGTGCAGACAATGCAAAAACAAGTTGTATAAATGCCGTAGCAGCTTTACTTGAAGCTAAATGCCCGGCGCAGCAAGAGCCAACTCAACGATATGTTCCAGATCTTCCATCTACCACCTCCAACAATTTATCGATATGGAAATGTTTCGACACTATGGTGTCAACGTTTAAGCCCGTTGGAACAAGAAACTCTAGGGCGATTTTAGAAATTCAACGATATTTGGAGGATGAAGTAGTTCCTCGAACATCAAATCCACTAGAGTGGTGGCGGAATAACCAATATAAGTTTCCGACACTATCAATTGTGGCACAAGAAAAGCTTTGTGCTTTGGCGTCGTCAGTGCCATGCGAAAGAATTTTCTCCAGAGCTGGGCAAATACTGACAGATCGTCGAAGCAGTCTGAGCGACAACAAATACATATGTTAGTATTTTTAAATACTAATTATAAATACATTAATTAATGTTAATTGATGTTATTAATTAATATTATTAATATTAAATAATTATTATATTAATGTTTCATTATAAATGAAATAAATATTTATGTATGTATTTTTGATTTCCCGAATATATATTTCTCTTCATTAGTTGTTATTTTCAATTTTCAACTGTCATTTCCGTAATCGTTCGTTTTTTGTTTTCTCTGTTGCATACTGTAGGTAGAAATGTAGCACGTTTTTGCGCACTCGTTTTATAGCGAATGCCTAGTCACGAGTCACGGGTTTTTAGACCTGTCACAGTACTGTCACAGTCACAGGTCGGAGCTGCTCCGGAAAAATAACGGAATCGCTCACCTCTACTTCCAATCATAAGGTCTATATAATAGCATAAATAATTAATTTATTGTTGTTAATTGATCTTACCGTATTCCTTTTTCTTTACGATTTTTTCTTATTGCGATTATCTTTTTAATTTTTTATGTACAAATTGCTCTTTTACTTCCAGTAATTGTAGTTATAAAGACATCATCATTTTTTGTCTGAAGACTGACAAGAAATTTTTTTTATTATTATTTTGTTAATTGGTTTATATCATGAATGAAAGCAAGGAATGTTATATTGAACAATTTGGGACTGTAGTTAATTATAACATTTGATTTGCAATCAAAAAGTATTGTTTCAATCTGTCTTAAATATGAAGCGATTTATTGCAATTAGTTTCGATCTAAATTTAGATTATTATATCCTTATTTTAATTTTACCAATTAAGGAAATAAGATGTCAAATAAAAGCTGCTAACTTTTTATTTCAATGGTTAAATTCCATTTTTATTTCTTTTTATATAGTTTAAGTAAAACATTACATTTTCACTGTAAAATTAAAGATTTCCTTTTATATACTAAATTTAATTCACTACATTTAAAGATTTAATAAATTTCCCTAGCATCTTCAGTGCTATACTCTATATAAGCTATTTAAATATAAAACTAAATATATAAAATATAGTAAAATAGTAATTCATAAAATAAAAGATATAATATAGATTTTTAAATTAAATCCATCCGATTTTTAAATTGTGAATCCATCTATAGAACTTATATATTTTTACCAAATAATTATATAGATTTTGACCTCCAATACTTCTGACCACCCTTGATCTATAGATTTGTAAATTATTGAACCTATATATATAGGATGTTTAATTATACCATATGTAGAAATTTTAGTTATAAATCATCTGTAAAAAAATCAATCTGTAAATAAATCGTCTGTAAAAATTTAATGAATATATTTTTGCTATTGAATTAGAAAAGTTATTTATTCTATTTTTTGCAGTAAAATATCCAATTAATCTTTCGAATATACATACAATTAAAGTTATGAATTTTATAACAGGAGGTAAGCAAATTATATATGAATCTGTAAAAATTAGGGCCTTATTCTCGAACTGCGCAACAGTAGCAGTACCTCCGTTTCCGCTGCTCTTAAAACAGCATGTGCTAACTCTTATGCTGTAAACACATAGAATGTAGCTCAGCGACATTGTAGCTGCATCTTGTCAAAATTACACAGGCTCTTATGGAAAACGAGAAAAAAGTAAAAGGTAGCCGCTGCCTCTGCCAATGACGGCGACAATTTTGGAAAATGTTCCAATTTTGTCGCTGTCGCTGCTCTTGTTCTCCTTCTCTTTATGATTGTTTACATGGTATTTAACATTTGAGTTAATATTTTGAGGCAAAATCATACTGTGTGAGTTTTTATATGATAATTATATCAAATTAAGCTTTATTTATCTATTACTTTTTATTTTAGAATGGATTTTGCAGATTTGATTTTGTAAAAATTAAACCCTCTGTTCTCTGCGGCGTCTCAGCAGCGCAGATTTTTGACAATTTGCTGAGACGAATGTAGCTGAGCTACATTCTATGTGTTTACAGCATTACGATGAGCCCATTGAGAGAACTGCGCTTACGTATTTCCCCTACATGTCAACTGGTATGTAAAAGTTGTGTATCTGGTGTACACAAATTTTACAATCAGACGTCTCTTTATCTCTTGTGATTATATGTATGTATGTATTCAATGTGAATATGTTCTACCTGTTTGGTTCTCTCTTGAGTGTGCATTGGTAATTTTTTTCACATATCACTGAGAAAAATATATGCGCTGAAACACAAAGCATGAATTTTTTTCGACTTTTGTTTGTTCGCACGTTATAAGTTAAACCTTTTTAGGTTTTAATAAGTTTTTAAAAAAGCTTTATTAGATTCTAACCATTTCACACAATGATTTGATTAAGACTGACTTAAAGAATAATAGCTAACAATTCTTATAGTTTAATATTATTCTGCTCTGCTACTCCTCTGCTGCTGCAATCTCCGCTGCTGCTGTCTGTTGTGCTCTTCTGCAGTATCGGCGTCAGCATATTCTGTAGAATTTGGTTCTTGGCAGGATGCAACTCGATGCCTTCTCCGTGACATTTGGCATTTTACGTGGCATGAGGTGTTGGGTTGATCCATGTGAAGATTTTGAATTTTCTAGGTGTTAACTCCTCCACTCTTAAATGCAAACGTCCCGTTTGTAATTCCCGATTAATTATTTGGAATTATTTGCAATATTTGATTTGCTTGTTCTATGGGTTGTTCTTCTTTTGGGGTAGGATTATTTAATTGTATTCGAACTACATGCTTTCCTTGTTTTTTGTTCATCCAAATTTTAATAGCTATTGGTTTTATTATAATTTGCGTAAGTAATGTTGTAGTAATGTTTGATCCTAGGTTAATCTTGCTTTTTGAATTTAAATTTTCGATACTTTTTGTGTTTGAAAGGTGAAGATCCTTTAGCATTTCTAAGCTAAGTACTTCTTTAATTGATGTTGATGGGATATTGGCTTGTAGGATGGCGGGCATCGCTTTGTTGTAAGATGCTTCTGCGTACGTGTAGATTTGATGATCGACGTATATGGTGCTATTATGGTACTGGATTATGTAGGATCCAGTTAAATTTATTGTTTCCTGGTTTGCTATAATAGTTCCATTGTATTGGTTTAGGAGCAAAAGTCCTGGCAATATGGTTTCTACCGATGGTACGTGTTGATTGTTGAAGGCTTCGCATGTGGAGTTTTTGCTCATTAGCAGATGTGGTATGCAGGTTGTATTACTTATGTTAATTATATTTTTATTATTACATATCTGTAATCTGTTAAAGATTTGACAATCTTTTCTTATTCCTAATATTTGACTTTAGCATTGAATAACATATTCAAATGGAAGTCTTATAATTACTTGGTTTTTTTTAATGGTTATATTAAAAATGTTTCACATAATGTTTTACTTATAATGGGTATACTGATTATATATAGAATTGTGTTGTTTCTTACAGCTATTTTTGCATTTGCAAATTCGATCATTTCGTCGATATTTATGTAATCTAGTTCATTTTGTTCATATATTTCTCTTAAGATTTGTATTTCATACTTAGAAAATAGGAAAGAATTTATTACGCCGGCCTTAGCCCAATGTATTGCGTATTCTATATTTGTTAATTCTTCTTTTATTATCTGTAACTTATATTTAATTTCAGATGCGTAAATAAATTGTTCATTATAGTGATGTTTAAGAGTGGCTAAAATTCTATTTGACATTTTTGTTATATTACTTATTCTATCTATTACAAGTTTATTTATTATTACTTGTTTATTATTATTTTTTAATAAATTGTTTAGTTTTGCGTGGATTATTTCTAAATCTGTATGATCGGGACTCCCGGCAATCCATTTCCATGCCGTCCCTAGGATATCTATTGAACGTTTATTTTTATGTTTAATTTCTAATCTACTGAGTTGCTCTTGGATGTGGCTGATTTCATGGGATAGGTAGGGAAACAGGGGGTCGTTGTTTCCAACTTTGGATTCGATGGCGGTCTTCAAGTCCTGTAGCGTGGTCTTGTAAGGTGTAATATCTATGTCGTGTATGAGTTTGAAGGTTCCTGTCTGCAGTCTGGTAATTCCTGTATTGACTGTCAGTATCTGTGAGATCGTGTAATCCATAATTTTTACTTCGGCTGTGCTACTGCAAGCATATAATCTGAAAATTAATTTTAGTTTTTTATTCTACTTTTATGTACTATTCGTCCTGTTTCAGTGACTACAGTATTTGATTTATTTTCTTTTACTATCGCTTTTTTGTATCTTGGGGATAATTTTGAACCTATTCGCTTGTTTAATTTTACGTAGATAGTTTCACCAGGGGAGTAGGTTTTCAAGGGTTGTCGGTTCTTGTTGTGCATTTCTAGGTCTTTGATTTGTTTTAGTTTTAACTGTTCAATGTTTTGTTTTCGTGCATTTTCGTATTGTTCTGGCGTGGTGCGTATGTGTCTTCCGAAGAAAATGTCTATTGGTTTCTTTTGAGTCGTACTGTGGATGGAGTAATTATATTCGTAAACAGATCTATCCAGGAGTTCTATGAATGTTCTATGTATTTGGTTAGTTTTAAGACATCGCATTATCTCTGAAAGAGTGGAATGAAAGCGTTCTACCTGTCCGTTTATTGTACGAACGTATGGGGGTGTTTTGTGTATTTGAATTCCTAATTGATCTTCTACCATAAAAGATATTGTAGCTGAGTTTAATGATTTTTCGTTATCAATTACTATTATTTTGGGGACACCGTAGGCGAATAAAATTTGTCTGAGAGGTTCTCTGATATCTTCTCTTGCTTTAGATTGGATGGGTTTAGCTATCGCGTACTTGGAAAATTTGTCAACTGCTGTTAAGACTAGGTTCTTTTCTGTGTAGTATATGTCAATGTGAATTATTTCACCAGGGTATTCTGGTATAGGAGTTTCGAGTAGTTCTGGTTTGTTTGGGTGTCTATCGTATTTATGTTCTTTACATATTCGACAAAGTCGGATGAGATTGTCTATTTTAGCCGTAATTTTTGGAAAGTAGTATATTTGAAGAATTTGTTTCTTATTTTCGCAACCATTGCGGTGCGCTCTATTGTGTTCCTTTAAAATTTCTTCTTCTTGATCGGTATCGTTAACGAGGTCTTGAACTTGTGTCTGTGTAAATCTAGCTTTATATGATTTAAAGTAAAGTGGGTATTTTTATTGAATTCTTCCCATCAGTTCTTCTGATGTGAATATTCCATTAATAACGCTAGAATTTAAATATTTTTTAAATATGGAAATGATGTCTTCGTTAGTGTATTTTGGTTGTATAATGATGTGTTTATGGTACGTACGAAAAGGAATTTGAAATTGGTAGCTGCTGTTATTGTCGGTCAGGAGAAATATCTGGTTTTTAAAAACATTGATAGGACTTTTTACTGCTGGGATTAATTGATGCGAAGAGCTTTCATCGTTATGCATAGTGGATGTTAATGAATTAATTTCTGCTACTCTGGGTGGTCTGGAGAGAGCGTCGGCTACTACATTCGTTTTTCCAGGTCTGTATTTGATTTCGTGCTTATACTCTTCTAGAATTGCTTTCCAATGTTTCATTTTAGAGTTAGAAAGGACTGCTACGATTGCGAAGTTAGCAGCATCCGTTGTTAATTCGAATGTTGTATTAAAATCTGGATAGGTTAAAATTACTTCTCTTGAAATTAGTGTGTTTTTTATTTTATTAAATGCATTGATCGCTTCGGCGTTAAGCGAAATGATTTTTTTTGTTGATTGAGATTTAGATAGACGACCTTCTTCGCCTCTTAAAAGGAATGTGAGTGGTTTGGCTTAGCGTAGTCTTTAACGAATCTGCGGTAATAACCTGACAATCCTAAGAAAGATCTGAGGTCTCTTAAAGTTACAGGATGTGGAAAATCTTTAATTGCTTTTACTTTATCGGGGTTGGTTTTAATTTCGTCAGCTGATACAAGGAATCCTAGGAATTCTACTTCTTTTTTGAAGAAATTACATTTGTCGAGCTGTACCTTCATGTTGCAAGCCAACATGTTTTAAATATGTCTCTTAAGTTTGTTGTATGGCTGTCTTCGGTTTCGCTGAAAATTATTATATCGTCAATATAGACAAAACATGTTTTTCCTATATAGTCTCGCAAAATGTCATCTAGCGCACGTTGAAATATGGACGGTGCATTTTTGAGTCCAAATGGCAGTCTGGTGAACTCGTATTTGCCATTGTTTATGGAGAACGCAGTTTTTTCGATATCTTTTTCTTTCAGTAAAATTTGGTGGAAACCGCTTTTAAGGTCAATAACGGAAAAAAAGGATTTTTTTCCTAGTTGCGCGAGTACTTCTGTTATGTCTGATATAGGGTAATGGTCTGCTATGGTAATTGAATTCAGTTTTCGGTAGTCGATTACTACTCTGTATTGTTTGTTTCCTAAAGAGTCTGGTTTTTTCGTTACTATCCAAACGGGTGAATTGTATGGTGATCTGGATGGTCTTATTATACCATCTTCTAGCATTTGGTTTATTTGGGATTGAACTTCTGGTTTCAAAGACATGGGATATGGGTAATATCGAGTGTATACGGGAGTATCCGTAGTGGTGCGAATTTCGCCTAAAACTTGGGTTGCATATGCCAATTTCTCATTTGGCTCTGCAAATAAGTTCGGAAATTCTTTTATTAACTTTCGAATTTCTGTTTTTTGGTCTGCAGTCATGTGATCTTCTTTTACGTTAATGCTGTACAAAGATTCTGATGTAAGTTGTTTTATATTGATTCTAACATTTCCCATAATAGTCATAAAGTTTCCTCTAGTATGTATTGTAGCGTATAGTTCCTTAAGGCTATCGTTCCCTAGGATACCACTAAATGATTTTAAGGTGGGTAAAAGGTAAAATTTAATTTTTGTGTCTTTAATGCCAAATAAATTTACGAATGTGTGTCGAGTAATTTTAATGTCACCTGCTATAGGTTTTTCGTAAAAGTCTTGTTCGTTGGGGTAGAGGTTTCAACTAACGAGGGTTGAATATAATTTTTAGTTGATCCAGTGTCGATCAAAAATTTTAATATTGTTCCACTCTTCGTTCTGCATTGAAAGTAAGGGAGCGAAGATGTGCTTAAGATAAAAAATTAATATCGCTAGTGTCATAACTGTAATTGGTGTTATCATCAGGGAAATTTTGTTGAATGAAGTTGAAGTTTTGATTTTCTAACTTAAGGCATAGGTGGAGGGCTTGTGGAAGATCGACTGGCTCTTTTATGCCTAGCAATCTTGGCAAGTCGCCTTTAAGTCCTCTAACAAATGTGTCTAGGGTCTTATCGCGGTATGTTTTTGTTAGTAACTGGATGGATTCCGATCCGGCATCCATGCATCCTATTTTGTTTAAAATAAGGGACAAGTGGGAATAAACTTTCTGATAGAATTCTTGAACTGTTAAGTGTCCTTGGATAAGTGCGGTCATTTGGTATTCGAGGGTGCCTACGTCGCGTTTGTCGGCGTAATGTAGTGTAAGACATGTCGAAATTGCTTCCCAGTTCAGAGGTGTGTTATATGATTCAAGTGCAATGTCGGCGTTGCCTACTATTTTGTTACGTAGAACATTAAGTATCCCATAATATTTGGGAGTGCCTCTCGAGTTATCGTATATTTGTATTATACGGTCGACACTCTTTTTCCACGAGTTGAATTCTCCTGGGTTACCGGAAAATTCTCTGAGACAGCGGACGACGTCTGGTATTTTGTCTAGCTCTGATAGGTTTCTTGAATTTGATGGGTCTATGGTCACGTCGGTTACATTTAAAGTGTTTGCATTAGGATTGAGAACTGTTTGCATAAGGTTTTGTTCTTCAGTTCTCATCGCGTTTTTAACGATTTCAGAGATTGCTGTTGTCAGTTGGTCCATCGTAACGTTGGTTGCCATTCTGGAGGGTGATCGAGTTGGTAAGTCTTCAGGAATGGGATTAAGAGTTGGAGGGCGTATCAGATTATTTGGATTTGACATATGTATGTAATTTTTGAAAACTGTTTCTTAAGATTACTATTTCTTTTTTATTTTATAATTATTATATATAATATTAATATATAATTATAATTATCATATATTCCTTTTCTCTGGTGAGTGTGTGATTATCTTTGCTCAGTGAAAAATTAGATTCACTGTTATTAATTTAGTTTTATAGATAATAGTTTTATCTTAATATAAAAATTTTCCGTTGTAAAATTCAAATTTTTTCTCTTAGAATAAATTCAATTTAGTTTTTTTCTTAAATCACTATAAAAAGTTTCCGTTGTAAAATTTCAATTTTTTCTCTTAGAATAAATTCAATTTAGTTTTTTTCTTAAATCACTATAAAATTTTTCCGTTTCAATATCTGATGACAAATTTTTTCTTTATTTATCATAACATTTTTTCTTTCACTTAATAATAACTTACATTACTAGGAACTGCCACATTGCGCTTGGTGACGAACTGGATTTGTCGGTTTTGTCCGAGATTTTTGATGTTTCTTCGGTGACTCCGGATCCTACTGTCGCACTCGCGCGTTTCTATAGATGGAAGCGATCCTTGCGTATGTGTAGCTTTTTAGAGCAGGTTACGTGTAGGAGATTCTGCTTGTTGCGTTTGTCCTTTTTCCGCTTGGTAACCTGCCACTGCTTAAGAGGCTATTGGTTACCACTGTCCCTATGGGTTAGGACCAATCGCGTGGAGGAACTTCTTGGTTATGACGTCCTCACCGTGCCTGGTGTCCTGCCACTACTTGAGGGGCCTATTGGTCACTGTTGGAAACACTTGCCACTGCTTAAGGGGCTTTTAGTGTTCATCAAAGTGCTGCCACTACTTTAGGGGCCTTTATGAACTTGATTATTCCACTTTGCACTCACGACGATTGGTCCCTGTTCGGGCGCCAGTTAAACCTTTTTAGGTTTTAATAAGTTTTTAAAAAAGCTTTGTTGGATTCTAACCGATTCACACAATGATTTCATTAAGACTGACTTAAAGAATAATAGCTAACAATTCTTATAGTTTAATATTATTCTGCTCTGCTACTCCTCTGCTGCTGCAATTTCCGCTGCTGCTGTCTGTTGTGCTCTTCTGCAGTATTGGCATATTCTGTAGAATTTGGTACTTGGCAGGATGCAACTCGATCCCTTCTCCGTGATATTTGGCATTTTACGTGGCATGAAGTGTTGGGTTGATCCATGTGAAGATTTTGAATTTTCTAGGTGTTAACTTATATATTTGGATTATTTCAGCACATTGTGATTGAAGCATATATAAAGTAGATAATGGTATAATATTTTATAATATAAAGTAAATTGCATAATTCAATAATATTTTTTAATATAAAGGAAAAATTCACATAAATTTTGTCATAAAGACAAACAATGACAATTTTTTGGGTGTAGCAAAATCAAACAAGCGCAGCATACAGTCCTATCAAGGTTTATAGAAAGAAGGTTGCGCCACGCGCAGGTCCGTTATTTTTTTTCGTTTGACAGGGACGTCAAATGACGTCAATAAGTATTTGTATTGAATTTTTGTTTCGAGGCGGCTGCACACCGCTTATAACAATAATTTTTAATGTAAAATTTTGGTGATTGAATAATACCAATAATGAAGTGCTCTGTGAATTTTTGCAATAATGTTAGTGGTCAGAGTTTTCAAATTTCCATCAGTTGTTCGCTTATCAAAAATTTGGTGGGAGTTTTGCCAGCGAAAAAAACAATTCAAAACCAAACATGCAGGCATCTGTGAAGATCATTTTAATATGGGTACGTAAATTTATTATTTTTTTTACCTTTTAATTTATATAACGTGCACAAAATTAGGTTATGCTAAACGTAAAGTACTAAAGCTTAAGCGTAAAGACTTAAGGTTTTGTTGGTTAACTATACAGTTCACATTTTTGCATAAAGTAATTATTACAGTAATTATACATTTTTACACAAATGAAAGGTCTTTTAAATGCCTTTCCAACGATACGAAGAACATGTAAGTATTTTGTATAGTTGAAGAGATAAACTCTCGTAATGTTGCTTTTTTTGGAGTTACCGCATAAAACTACAACAACAAAATCGGAGCGTTCGAGTAACATTAAACCTGTTCCAACTTTTCTTCATACGACTTTTCAAGTTTGTCATTTGTACCGTGTGTTGTGACCCTAGTGATTTTAGAAATACTTATTGACGTAGATGCGCAGAACGAGACCACTTTTCTTTGTTTACTGGCGCAACCTTTTATTCTATAAACCTTGAGTCCTATTTCGTCGATGGCTCGGAAGCTACTGATTTTATAGATATCATCAAACTTTTTGTTTACCAAAGCCAACCGCAAAAAACCACAAAAACACGGTTTATGACACCACAAAAAATAATACACAATCGCCAGATCTACGGGCGAACTGAAACTGCTAATAAGCAACCACTTCGCAACGGCACCGCTTCCGCTACTGTTGTTTGCAAAATAAGAGTTTCTAACGTAAATACGTAAGAAGAGTGTTGTTGTAAAGAGGAGAAATTTCAGCGGTACCGCTTCTATCAGAAGCCGAAGTTGTGTGTATACTAAAAACCCATTTTGAACAGCTGTTAACGAATATAACAAAGAGTAACGCTGAGAAGCGGTGCCGTTCGCAGTTCGTGCATAAAGGCCTTAGTCATCTTAGTATTCTTCCCTCAATAATTCTTATTACTATTAATCCAGTTATTCCCTTTAGTATAAACTATCTTTCATCATTTAGACAATTTAATGAACTACTATTCAGATCTCCAGTTATTGAATAATAAACTAATCGAAATGAATAACTAACAGTTAATCCAGTAGAAACAAAATATAAAATATACGATAAAATATTTACGTATCTTCTACATCTCCAATTCGGTTAGAAAGTGCTGGTAATATTCCTGCATTATAAGATTTTACATTTTGAAAATAAATTACTAAACAGTAAGATACTAACCCTAATCCATCTCATGCTAATAAAATTCTGATTAAATTTGGTCTAATGATTAGTAATATTATTGAAAGATATAAATATTAATCTCATTCAGTCTGTTATAACAATTGATGAATTAGAATTGTTATAACAATTGATGTAGAATTTAATGAAACACAATCTTATTCAATAAATATTGTAAAATCTATTAAAATAAAATTGAATCTGTAACAAACTGTAAAATGTATCTGTATATTTAATAATTAAATGTAACTATGGGTGTTCAAAGCCAGTGTGTTCTTTCTTGGTTGTGAATGCACCCTTAATAAACTGTTGCATAAGCATATATATAAATATATATATACATATATAGCTTGCACCCATACCACTTATAGCTGTCACCAACGTGTGAAAATACCTGTCTAATTTTTCCTTAATACTCACTGACACCAGCTAAAGTATAAAAGGACGACACGACCAAGAAGGAACACATTTGCTAGGAAACACTCATAGAGGTAAGTCATTTTTAAATTACAACCAACAAACTTGGACAGCTTCGGCTGGACGGTCTGATGGCACTTATTTATGTACCACAGTAAGGCATGTTGGACAGCGACAAGCTGGCTGCATGCTGAGCTGTGAAGGGATGTTGAACGTCGAGTAGTCAGTCGCATCATAGCTATTATAATAAATAAAACATGATCAAATTAATTCATTTATAAAATCTTATAGAACAACGCAAATTTTAATAAAGCTACATTCAACCTTTATAAATCTAATTAAATATCTTGAAATTCTAGAAATAAATAGCAAAAGAAATATTGTTGATCTAAGAGAAATTTTAATTATTTTAGTTAAGGATTTATATCACTAGTTCCACAGACTAGTATTTCATTTAAACTACTAAAATATAGTCATGTAAAACATATTTATCTTTTTATAATTAATAAATTTAAAGGAATTCAATGTAATATTAAAATAGAAAGTTCACGAATTGTACCGGGTGAAAAAGTAAATCTTCTTGAAACAGATTTTCCATGTTGTCTAAATGAATAAAGATAAAGAGTATATGCAGCTCTTAAAAATGAAATAATTATTAATGTAATTATTGAAAGAAATTATCATCTTACTAATCTATTCAAAAGAGAAATTTCTCCCAATAAATTAATTGAAAGAGGTGCAGCAGAACATAATAAAAATAATAAAAATCATCATAAAGCTATTGAAGGCATTAAATTTATGATTTATATTCTTTTAAATTTAATATTTATTTATTAGGTATAAACTAAGCATATTGCTTTATAGTTTGAAAGAACATTCAAGATAAGGATAAGAATTATAGAATCTTTTGTTTAGTTAAATAGGCTGAGTCGGAGAAATTAATGACAGGATATACAGTATTAAAATCGACACAGGCGTTCCGAAGAGGTTCATGCTGTTGATGTGTAGATCTGCTGAAGCTTAGCTGAAGCGGTTCATATCGCCTCAATGTGCGGCAAGGAACGTTAAGATGGATGTTGGATTACGGATTCATCCCAATGTAGGTTGCGAAGACAGAAAACCTACCTCTGACTAGTGTTGTATAAAGTAGCTTAGTAATATAAGGATCATTAAATTCCTTTGCCCATCTCTTTATAAAACCTAATGTGCTGTTCGCTCTGCTAGATATGCGATTAATATGACTATTGAAGCGTAATTTTCGGTCGAGGACTACTCCAAGATCATCTACAATTTCAACTCGTTCCAAATTCCTTCCACAAATAGTGTAATTACAGAAAAAAGGACTATGACAACGGGAAAAAGTTATTTGTTTGCATTTCGTTAAGTTGAGGTCCATGCAGTTGATGTTACACCATGCGGTCAGGGAATCCAAATCCGACTGTAGGAGACTGGCGCCAATTTCATCCTTATAAGACAGAAAAAGTTTCACGTCGTCCGCAAACATTAACACATTCCCATTCCTAATAGCCAATGGTAGATCATTAATGAAAACCAGAAATAACAGTGGTCCCAAATGGCTCCCTTGAGGTACACCTGAAGTAACAAAAATATCATTTGATGTTGTATTATTGAACATTACCCTTTGAGTCCGATTGCTGAGATAAGAGAGTATCCATTTTAGTAGCGGTTTAGGAAAGCCAAACAACTTCAGCTTTAAAAAAAGAATAAGCTTCTTTTTTATGATTAACAACATCAAAAGCTTTGCTGATGTCTGTGTAGATAGCGTCTGTTTGCATAGAAGATTTGAAGTTTTTCATGATTATCGACACGAATTCGAGTAAATTTGTTGTAGTTGATTTTCCCTTACAAAAACCGTGTTGTGCTGGAGAAACCAAAGCATGTATACTCCGTGATATTTGTTCAGCAATTATCCACTCAAATAACTTCGGCAGCGCACTAATTTTTGCAATGCCGCGATAATTTCTTACATCGCATCTATTACCAGATTTATGAAGCGGTATAATAAATGAAGATTTCCAAGCTTTTGGAAAGTAGCCAAATCGTAAGGAATGCTCGAATAATGATGGGATAGGCACTGCTAGTTCCTCAGCGCAGTATTTAAGAACGCATGCTGGTAATCCATCAGGTCCAGGGTTATAGTTGCACTTTAAAGTTTTCAAAGCATTTAGAACAATGTTTACATCGATTATTGGCAGACTTATACATCCCGAAGAAATGGGGAATGGGTATTCCACTAAACTACAATTTACGGATGAATATGTAGATTCAAAGAAGTTAGCAAACATATTGCAAATAGTTCCAACATCACCAGATTCACGATGGTCAAGCTTCATAACCGACGGATACATAGACAACTTTCTTTTCATATTAACGAATTTCCAAAATGACTTTGGATCGGAATTCAAATTGAGTTTAATTCTTATTAAATAATTGGCAGACTTATACATCCCGAAGAAATGGGGAATGGGTATTCCACTAAACTACAATTTACGGATGAATATGTAGATTCAAAGAAGTTAGCAAACATATTGCAAATAGTTCCAACATCACCAGATTCACGATGGTCAAGCTTCATAACCGACGGATACATAGACAACTTTCTTTTCATATTAACGAATTTCCAAAATGACTTTGGATCGGAATTCAAATTGAGTTTAATTCTTATTAAATAATTGGCATAAGCTTGCATTGCATTGTTTCTGCATTGTTTCTGATATTTACATCTCGTAGTTACATACATAGCAAAACTTGCAGGTGAACGCCTCGTACAATACAATCTTTAATGCTTAGATTTCTAAGTCCTTTATTTCCGACATGCAAGTGTATACCAAGTCGGTACAACAGAGCTCGATAATTTTCGTAACGGTACTGAATATTTAAAACAATTCAGAAGGGTGGTATTAAATGAGTAGACCGCGGCATCCAAAATCTCTGTGGACAAATTTAACGTAAGATGAAATATAGATTCCCAATTAATGTTTTGGAGGTAAGACTTCCTTGTCACGAAATTGGCTTTACGGAAACAAAATTCCCTCCTCATAGCAGTGCTGCATTTATTGGATCTAGGAGAGGATCTAGGAGTTCTGAGTGCTGCTAAACTGTTAATTTCAACGTAGGGTGGTAAATATCTTCTGGTAGTACTAAAGGCGCCGTCTTCGATAACTCAAAAATATCTACATCATCGACAAAGATTAAATCTAACCAGCGACCATAATTATTTGGTATAGAGTTTATTTGGTACAGACCTCTAGATAAAATGTCATTCAGAAGAGTCGTGTAATTTTCAATATCAGAAGCCGGTAATAGAATCAAGGAATCATCACATTTTTCCCAACTAACATGAGGCAAGTTGAAGTCGCCCAGCACTAATAGATGGTTGGTAGGTCCCAGTTTATCAGCCACTTTACTTATGCAGCCGATGTGCTTGATATACATACTGTAAGGAGAATTAGGTGGGATGAAGGAACATGTAACAAAGATATTTAAAGAGCCAATCTTCACGTATACACTGCAGAAGTCTATTTCCTTATCGCAGCTAATTACTTCCTCTCGCGAAAAGTAGGTAGTGTCAACTGCAATCAGAACACCTCCGCCTCTGGTTAAATGAGTTAAAGATGGGTCACGGTCTTTACGATAGACAGTATAGGCTTCAGACAATATCTCCAAGTTATTTACATTTGGTTTAAGCCAAGTTTCGGTAAGAACAATGACGTTATAATCAATGTCAAAGCTTTTTAATAAGAGGTCAGTCATTTTAGTATTGAGTCCTCTGACATTTTGATAAAGGATTTCAGAAGCACACGTTCCTAGTTTTTTGAGCTAGCACTAGCACGAGTTGCAGCTGTAACAGAGTTTGCAGGGTTCACAGCGGTATTTCTAGGCCTAAACACATATTCATGTACAATTGCATTCTTAGGCCAAAAAGTGGGATCCGAAACAAGCGTTAGCAATTGATCTGGTAGGTTTATATTAAATGATGCATAGGATTTCCTTGCACGAAAATTAAATTTTGATATAGATAAATCAATATCACGTTGCTCTAGTTGAGTACAGATATGATTACGAATGTCTTCAACTGTCGTATCCGAAGCAAAACGCGATACGAATACAGTTTTCTTTGGTTGCACAACCACCAATCTCTTTACGGAAGTTGGAGCAGGCTGCACGGGTAAGGAGGCATTCGATGATTTTGGAATCGCGCCGGTGTTACGCACAGTTACCAATGTATTCTTTACCACTTAAGGTCCACTTGAATCAGGTGCAACTGAGGCTGGAAGTCCACTTTGAACTATAGTATGAACTTCAGGTTGAGCTTCAGATCTCGCTTCAGCTGCAATTATATTTGGTTCAATGGATAATGATTGCGGATTTCCAAGTTCCGAGGCAGCCAAATTGCCGATTGGCTCCAGAGCTAATGACGGATTAGAAACCAAGTTCAAATCACTTACGGCCGGACTTAGTAGATTGATCAGTGATGGTGGGTCGCGAGTGATTTTATTGGAGCGTTTTCGCTTTGGTGAGGTTTGGTCCATGAGTTTAAATTGGTTGAAAAAACGTTCATAGTCATTCAATTTATTATGTAAAGCTGTCAAATCATTTTCAAGCTCTCTAAAGTTGCGGCGCACTTGACCTAAAATGCGAAAAAATAAATAAATAAAATAATAAATAAAAATTTATAGAATTTCTAGTTTTAAAAAGAAATAAAATTCCTAATAACATAGGAAGAGAAACTATAATAGTATAAAATAATAAATAAATTCCAGCTTGATGACCATATATGACCATATATTCCAGCTTGATGATCATATACCGTACACACGTTTACTAAAAAATTAGGCGTGCAATGGTCTAATGTTTTCCTTTTCAATTTCAAATAGCCAGTGATGACAGAGAAATTTGGTGAAAATATCTCTATTCGTTCTCCTGTAATCGAGTTTTATTTAAATAGTGGGCGGATCATGCCCATTTTTTGTAGTCTGTTTTGGTCAGAGACAGTTGATTTGTAAATAAAATTTCAACCTCAAATTCTTGTAAAAAGCTGATAAATTGAGCTATAAGCATGGATTAATTTATATTTACTATAAAAAGTAGGCGTGGCAATAGTCCGATTTTGCTCATTTTCAATACGAATGAGTTTCTGATGATAGACAACATTCGCGCCAAATTTGATAAAAATATCTCTATTCGTGCTCCTGTAATCGATTTTTATTTAATTAGTGGGCGGACCACACCCATTTTTGGTGATCTGTTTTGGTCAGAGACAGTGGACTTCTGGACAAAAGTTCAACGCCAAATTCGTTCTACAAGCTACAAAATTGAGCTATAAGCATGGATGAATTTATATTCACTATAAAAAGTAGGCGTGGTAATGATCCGGTTTTGCCCATTTTCAATAGCGATGAGTTTCTAGTGATATACAATATTCGTGCCAAGTTTGATGAAGATATCCCTATTCGTTCTCTTGTAATCGTGATTTCCACAGACAGACAGATAGACAGACATGGCTAAATCGACTCAGGAGGTCACGCTGATCAAGAATATATATACTTTTCTATACCTGTTACGCCTCCTTTAATGCGTTACAAACGGAAGCAGTAAGTGAATATACCCTATTCACTTCGTGTGTAGGGTATAAAAATACAAGGCTTGTATTATAAAAAGTACCAAATTACTCACCGGATCCCGCACACATGATGTTGGCGCCACCTCAAGGAATGGATCTGTGGAAGAAAATTAGGCGAAATGGAAAAGCTAAATCTAATAATCAATATAATTATTTGTAATTTATATCCATGATATAAATTAATGAATCCAAAAAAAATCAAGCAATTAGTAAACCCTTACTTTTCAAAAGGGTTCATGAATTAGTTTTTCGTCAGCGAAAACAAAGAAAAATAAACGAACCCACCGATTTTCATCTGAATTAAGTAACTGAGGCTACAATACATTCTAAGGAGCTTTAAAAACAAAAGCGAGTTAATGCATTTTTAAGTATATAAATTTTGATGTAAATCGACTAATTTTGTTACAAATGTATAATTTAAGTAAGTTATTTTGTCATTTTGTATTATTTTCAAGGACTTTGCTAAAGATTCAATTAAGTTGTTTTGTTAGTTAGTATTATTTTTAAATATGCACGAACTGAAAACTTAATTAAAAAAAAAAAACTTTATAATACTTGTTTAAAAATTATTACATATTAAATTTTAAATCACTGTCTCATTTCATTTCATTTTAGGTGTAATCGAAAACCTTTAAGTTAACTTGAATTCTTATGGCATTAAATTTCATGTATAATCTTAATTATTTGTACAATCAGGAAAATTAAGCTTATTTTTGGTTAAAGAAAAATCTACTGATTGAGACTCCGAAAGAATTTACGCTCAAGCAATGCAATTTCATTTAAATCATCATTAATACTATCATTAATCCTCGTTAAGTGTGTTATTTATATTAGAATTTACGTTTTCAATTTAAGACCAAAGTTCCTGTAAAGCAAAAGTAGATTTGACCTGATAGAATAGTTTAAAATATGTATTAGAGAGTAAAAATAAAGTTTTGAAAACGGCTTGTATGCTCTTCCTGTTCAATGAGGGATTCTGTTGTAAAGACTCTTGTGACGAAGCTTTTCGTCTTCTGGTTGAAATCCTAGGATCCTGGTATCACTTCATTTCCATCCTTAAATTCGGGGTCGGTGCAGTCATTAGAACTGATTATAGCGAAGTATTTGCGCTGTGACTATTCTGAACAGCTTCAGTTAGGTAGTAGTTCTCAGTTAAATTCGAATATTAACAAATTTTAGAAAAATAATACGTTTCTACGATTGCTTGTGTACTTTTTGTTGAATGTATTTGTCGACTATAAACAAGACCAATACCATTCTTAGGGCCAGTTTTTCAGTGCTCGGTTATCGTCGTTTCTCAGTTAACCTTCGTTTAAACAACACATTGTGTTTTTCAGTGCTCGTTTAAACGTCGTTTAACCGGCCAATATTAGTGAGTTAAACTCCGGTAAATTTATCTTTTTAATAGATAAAGAAACAGCTGTTTCTTCGAGTACAGACATTTACCTTTGTTCAAAACTATGCTAATAATTTTGTTTATTTGCACCAGAACAGCTGTTCTCTTTGTAAAAATGAAAATATTGTCAAGTGCTGCCAAAAAAGGTTTAGGTATACGCTAAATATTAATTGAATTTATATAAGTTCTGTATGAAATATAGATAAGATACGTTTAACATAGATAAGTTAAACTCGCACTGTAAAACTAAAATCTCAGTTAACTTTTGTTTGGCGTTTAACTAATCGCCGTTTAAACGAGCACTGAAAAACTCTGCCTTAGTGGTAAACAGAATTTAATCATGTTTTAACTAGTTTTAAATTTTTAACTTTTGCTATTGAGCGCATCAATAAAACGTCACATACAGGGTATATACGGCAAAATGCTATGCGTGTGCATCTGTGTGTGTGAATAGTTTAATTAACCAAGCGTTTTTATACATTACTTTCTTTACTTAAAATGGTTGTTTAAAACTTTCGATAACAGAACCAATGCTTTCTAACTATATTTGGATTGCCATTTTTAAGCACAAAACAATGAAGTCAAAGTATTAATTCCATTATGTACACTAGGGTGGACCTTATTTTTCGACCATAACATTTTTACCACGCCGCCCTTCTACTAAACTTGTACTATTTCATGAAAAAGTCATTTGTACAAAATTTCAGATCGATTTGACGTCGGGAAGACGTGGCACATCGAACACCAAGTTTTGAAATAGAAATAATTGCGTTTCGATATTTATTTTATATCACAAAGCGTTTTTATATTTCTCCGAAAATAATGGTTAGATCAATTTAACTTTTGCTTGCTGATTTTCAAAGCCAAATGTCCGCTTCTTAATATCCTTTTTAAATTAGGTTCCTACGTCAAACAGTTTTTGAGAAAATTAATGCCATTGGCGAGGGTGGGGGGGGGGGCGTGGAGGGGTGTAGCTGCTGCAGTGGTGACTACGCCGACGTGCAACAAGGGATGATCATGAAACTATGAAACACCAAATTTCTTTCGGTGCTTTCACAAACTTCAGGAATCACTGTTACATGAGCTCATCATAGAATAATAGAAGGAAATCATTCTCAATCTACTCAAGCATTATTTTTTACTGTTCTTTTAGGAATTTATTTTTCTATTCTTCAAGCTTATGAATATCAAGAAACTCCTTTTAGAATTGCTGATTCAGTTTATGGTTCTACTTTTTATATGGCTACAGGTTTCCATGGAATTCATGTTTTAATTGGGACTTCGTTTTTATTAGTATGTTTAATTCGTCATTTGAATAATCACTTTTCTAAAATTCACCATTTTGGATTTGAAGCTGCTGCTTGATATTGACATTTTGTAGATCTAGTTTGATTATTTCTTTATATTTCAATTTATTAATGAGGGGGATAATTTATTTGTGTAGTATAATAAGTCTATATGACTTCCAATCATAAGGTCTATATACTAGCATAAATAATTAATTTATTGTTGTTAATTGGTATTCTAATTTTTTAATTTCTTCTCTCTTAATATTTATTGCTTCTGTTCTTTCAAAAAAAACTTTAACAGATCGAGAAAAATGTTCCCCTTTGAATGTGGATTTGATCAATCATCATCTTACCGTATTCCTTTTTCCGTACGATTTTTTCTTATTGCGATTATCTTTTTAATTTTTTATGTACAAATTGCTCTTTTACTTCCAGTAATTGTAGTTATAAAGACGTCATCATTTTTTGTCTGAAGACTGACAAGAAATTTTTTTTATTATTATTTTGTTAATTGGTTTATATCATGAATGAAAGCAAGGAATGTTATATTTCAACAATTTGGGACTGTAGTTAATTATAACATTTGATTTGCATTCAAAAAGTATTGTTTCAATCTGTCTTAAATATGAAGCGATTTATTGCAATTAGTTTCGATCTAAATTTAGATTATTATATCCTTATTTTAATTTTACCAATTAAGGAAATAAGATGTCAAATAAAAGCTGCTAACTTTTTATTTCAATGGTTAAATTCCATTTTTATTTCTTTTTATATAGTTTAAGTAAAACATTACATTTTCACTGTAAAATTAAAGATTTCCTTTTATATACTAAATTTAATTCACTACATTTAAAGATTTAATAAATTTCCCTAGCATCTTCAGTGCTATACTCTATATAAGCTATTTAAATATAAAACTAAATATATAAAATATAGTAAAATAGTAATTCATAAAATAAAAGATATAATATAGATTTTTAAATTAAATCCATCCGATTTTTAAATTGTGAATCCATCTATAGAACTTATATATTTTTACCAAATAATTATATAGATTTTGACCTCCAAAACTTCTGACCACCCTTGATCTATAGATTTGTAAATTATTGAACCTATATATAAAGGATGTTTAATTATACCATATGTAGAAATTTTAGGTATAAATCATCGGTAAAAAAATCAATCTGTAAATAAATCGTCTGTAAAAATTTAATGAATATATTTTTGCTATTGAATTAGAAAAGTTATTTATTCTATTTTTTTCAGTAAAATATCCAATTAATCTTTCGAATATACATACAATTAAAGTTATGAATTTTATAACAGGAGGTAAGCAAATTATATATGAATCTGTAAAAATTAGGGCCTTATTCTCGAACTGCGCAACAGTAGCAGTACCTCCGTTTCCGCTGCTCTTAAAACAGCATGTGCTAACTCTTATGCTGTAAACACATAGAATGTAGCTCAGCGACATTGTAGCTGCATCTTGTCAAAATTACACAGGCTCTTATGGAAAACGAGAAAAAAGTAAAAGGTAGCCGCTGCCTCTGCCAATGACGGCGACAATTTTGGAAAATTTTCCAATTTTGTCGCTGTCGCTGCTCTTGTTCTCCTTCTCTTTATGATTGTTTACATGGTATTTAACATTTGAGTTAATATTTTGAGGCAAAATCATACTGTGTGAGTTTTTATATGATAATTATATCAAATTAAGCTTTATTTATCTATTACTTTTTATTTTAGAATGGATTTTGCAGATTTGATTTTGTAAAAATTAAACCCTCTGTTCTCTGCGGCGTCTCAGCAGCGCAGATTTTTGACAATTTGCTGAGACGAATGTAGCTGAGCTACATTCTATGTGTTTACAGCATTACGATGAGCCCATTGAGAGAACTGCGCTTACGTATTTCCCCTACATGTCAACTGGTATGTAAAAGTTGTGTATCTGGTGTACACAAATTTTACAATCAGACGTCTCTTTATCTCTTGTGATTATATGTATGTATGTATTCAATGTGAATATGTTCTACCTGTTTGGTTCTCTCTTGAGTGTGCATTGGTAATTTTTTTCACATATCACTGAGAAAAATATATGCGCTGAAACACAAAGCATGAATTTTTTTCGACTTTTGTTTGTTCGCACGTTATAAGTTAAACCTTTTTAGATTTTAATAAGTTTTTAAAAAAGCTTTATTAGATTCTAACCATTTCACACAATGATTTGATTAAGACTGACTTAAAGAATAATAGCTAACAATTCTTATAGTTTAATATTATTCTGCTCTGCTACTCCTCTGCTGCTGCAATCTCCGCTGCTGCTGTCTGTTGTGCTCTTCTGCAGTATCGGCGTCAGCATATTCTGTAGAATTTGGTGCTTGGCAGGATGCAACTCGATGCCTTCTCCGTGACATTTGGCATTTTACGTGGCATGAGGTGTTGGGTTGATCCATGTGAAGATTTTGAATTTTCTAGGTGTTAACTCCTCCACTCTTAAATGCAAACGTCCCGTTTGTAATTCCCGATTAATTATTTGGAATTATTTGCAATATTTGATTTGCTTGTTCTATGGGTTGTTCTTCTTTTGGGGTAGGATTATTTAATTGTATTCGAACTACATGCTTTCCTTGTTTTTTGTTCATTAAAATTTTAATAGCTATTGCTTTTATTATAATTTGCGTAAGTAATGTTGTAGTAATGTTTGATCCTAGGTTAATCTTGCTTTTTGAATTTAAATTTTCGATACTTTTTGTGTTTGAAAGGTGAAGATCCTTTAGCATTTCTAAGCTAAGTACTTCTTTAATTGATGTTGATGGGATATCGGCTTGTAGGATGGCGGGCATCGCTTTGTTGTAAGATGCTTCTGCGTACGTGTAGATTTGATGATCGACGTATATGGTGCTATTATGGTACTGGATTATGTAGGATCCAGTTAAATTTATTGTTTCCTGGTTTGCTATAATAGTTCCATTGTATTGGTTTAGGAGCAAAAGTCCTGGCAATATGGTTTCTACCGATGGTACGTGTTGATTGTTGAAGGCTTCGCATGTGGAGTTTTTGCTCATTAGCAGATGTGGTATGCAGGTTGTATTACTTATGTTAATTATATTTTTATTATTACATATCTGTAATCTGTTAAAGATTTGACAATCTTTTCTTATTCCTAATATTTGACTTTAGCATTGAATAACATATTCAAATGGAAGTCTTATAATTACTTGGTTTTTTTTAATGGTTATATTAAAAATGTTTCACATAATGTTTTACTTATAATGGGTATACTGATTATATATAGAATTGTGTTGTTTCTTACAGCTATTTTTGCATTTGCAAATTCGATCATTTCGTCGATATTTATGTAATCTAGTTCATTTTGTTCATATATTTCTCTTAAGATTTGTATTTCATACTTAGAAAATAGGAAAGAATTTATTACGCCGGCCTTAGCCCAATGTATTGCGTATTCTATATTTGTTAATTCTTCTTTTATTATCTGTAACTTATATTTAATTTCAGATGCGTAAATAAATTGTTCATTATAGTGATGTTTAAGAGTGGCTAAAATTCTATTTGACATTTTTGTTATATTACTTATTCTATCTATTACAAGTTTATTTATTATTACTTGTTTATTATTTATTATTATTATTATTATTTCTAAATCTGTATGATCGGGACTCCCGGCAATCCATTTCCATGCCGTCCCTAGGATATCTATTGAACGTTTATTTTTATGTTTAATTTCTAATCTACTGAGTTGCTCTTGGATGTAATATGTGTAATATCTATGTCGTGTATGAGTTTGAAGGTTCCTATCTGCAGTCTGGTAATTCCTGTATTGACTGTCAGTATCTGTGAGTTCGTGTAATCCATAATTTTTAGTTCGGCTGTGCTACTGCAAGCATATAATCTGAAAATTAATTTTAGTTTTTTATTCTACTTTTATGTACTATTCGTCCTGTTTCAGTGACTACAGTATTTGATTTATTTTCTTTTACTATCGCTTTTTTGTATCTTGGGGATAATTTTGAACCTATTCGCTTGTTTAATTTTACGTAGATAGTTTCACCAGGGGAGTAGGTTTTCAAGGGTTGTCGGTTCTTGTTGTGCGTTTCTAGGTCTTTGATTTGTTTTAGTTTTAACTGTTCAATGTTTTGTTTTCGTGCATTTTCGTATTGTTCTGGCGTGGTGCGTATGTGACTACCGAAGAAAATGTCTATTGGTTTCTTTTGAGTCGCACTGTGGATGGAGTAATTATATTCGTAAACAGATCTATCCAGGAGTTCTATGAATGTTCTATGTATTTGGTTAGTTTTAAGACATCGCATTATCTCTCAAAGAGTGGAATGAAAGCGTTCTACCTGTCCGTTTATTGTACGAACGTATGGGGGTGTTTTGTGTATTTGAATTCCTAATTGATCTTCTACCATAAAAGATATTGTAGCTGAGTTTAATGATTTTTCGTTATCAATTACTATTATTTTGGGGAGACCGTAGGCGAATAAAATTTGTCTGAGAGGTTCTCTGATATCTTCTCTTGCTTTAGATTGGATGGGTTTAGCTATCGCTTACTTGGAAAATTTGTCAACTGCTGTTAAGACTAGGTTCTTTTCTGTGTAGTATATGTCAATGTGAATTATTTCACCAGGGTATTCTGGTATAGGAGTTTCGAGTAGTTCTGGTTTGTTTGGGTGTCTATCGTATTTATGTTCTTTACATATTCGACAAAGTCGGATGAGATTGTCTATTTTAGCCGTAATTTTTGGAAAGTAGTATTTTTGAAGAATTTGTTTCTTATTTTCGCAACCATTGCGGTGCGCTCTATTGTGTTCCTTTAAAATTTCTTCTTCTTGATCGGTATCGTTAACGAGGTCTTGAACTTGTGTCTGTGTAAATCTAGCTTTATATGATTTAAAGTAAAGTGGGTATTTTTATTGAATTCTTCCCATCAGTTCTTCTGATGTGAATATTCCATTAATAACGCTAGAATTTAAATATTTTTTAAATATGGAAATGATGTCTTCGTTAGTGTATTTTGGTTGTATAATGATGTGTTTATGGTACACCGCAACAAGGCAGGTATAGAACTAGAGCAACTGAACACGAGCAAAATGCAGTGTCAGTTTAAAACAACAAAAAAAAAACCAAAAAACAATAATAAATGACTCCAAAATAATCAAAACAATAAGAAAAAGAAATAAAAGAAAAGTTGTTACATGTATACAAAATATAAAGGAATAGAAACTATATAAACTACAACTAATAATATTTAAGAGATAAGTTAAAATATGTACATTTAAACCGAAATTAATAGCCGCATTCAGCGGGCGAGCGCTCAGGGAGCGCTCAGTTGTTTTGAAGTCACTGAACGTACCCTATTGTTTACATATTCACGGAGCGGTCGCCATTTTTTGTAGCGAACAATTTTTACGCTACTTTTACGCTACATTTGCCAGAGTTGCAGTACTAACCGGCAAGCAAAAAAACAAATTAATTCGCTTTTTACAGAGCAAAAGCCAAAGTGTTTTTAAAGAATTGGGTTGATAAATCAACGCATTATTAAGTGTAATAATATTAATTTGAAAGTTATTAAACTCAGAATGGCTCAACAAAGGAATTATAATTATAAAAATATGGAATATGTAGTTTGAGATACGATTGAAGTTTTAGGTTTGGGAATTTTTTTTTTAAAATTCGTGTGGAAAAATCAAACGTGGTAACTTTTTTCTCGTCTTGTTTACTATTTTTATCTTTCCGCTCAATGATCAGGTAGCATACCATTCAGGAACACGTAGCGATCACTGATCAGGTAGCGCTCAAGGAGCGCTCACCCGCTGAATGCGGCTAATGAAAATAAAACAGGTATAAGAAAGGAAAAAGAAGTAAGTAAATTAAAGGGAAAAAAGAATATAATTATAATAAAATTAGGACGAGAAATATATACAAAACCCTACATATTAAAGTAAAAAGGGAATATATTAAAATACTTGTACAAAATTTTGTCTTTTTTCACTTTTCGAAGATATATTATAGTTAATTGTATTCAACTTGAATAACGTCGATAGTTATTGTAAGAGTTAAAACTTGTATTGAATGAAATAAATATTAGAAATTATGTAATAGAACTCTATCAAGATAAAATATTGCTAATTAATTAATATTTCTAAATTAAAATAATATACGCTATGAAAATGACTTCAATTCTTCTGAATTACAAACAAATTGAATAAGAGAAAAAAAAGAGAAGAATATAGATACAAAATTGATAGTTAATTGTAATAATGTATAAAAGAAGAATCCAGCATGCAGAGAAGCTGGCCTGAATGCCGATGTACACCCATCACAACAGCAAAAGTGCAACAACACATCACAACATTTTGACAACAGGGCGACGAATAGCGCCCAGCCAACTCGAAGGGGGAAGGGTAGCTGAAATAGCATATTATACACATTAGCTGCAAGAGCGGATCATCTTAGCGATAGCATCCAAAATGACAACCATCACAAACAAAATTAGAATTGAAAGCGTCAAAGAGGTATAACAGCATGAGCAGTTGAACCTGAAAACCAGTAAGAAAGCTATATTCGGCCTGGCTGAATCTTAAAGTTTTGAAAAAATTTAAACTGAAACTAGAGGAATATATGGTTATAAGGAAAGCTACCCTATAATCACATTTAATCACAGACGGGTATAAGTACAGTGGCGAAGCTAGTGTGGGGCGGGGATGGCTGTCCGCCCCGGTTGTCACAATGTCGGGGGCGGCAGTTGTGCAAATCAAGTATTGACTTATTGAATTCTAGGAAATTTTGTGGCTGCAAGTTGATTAACCATCCCGGGCTCCATGAGTCCTAGCTACGCTCCTTATAAATAGTAGGCGTGGTCGTCACCTGTTTTCAAAACAAAATAACTAGCTTAGTAGTTTTATTATTGTGTTCAAATTTAAGCTTTATTTCCGTGGTAATAAAATGGTTTTCATGAGCTATACTGTATAAGTAGTGTAAAAGTGGGCGGACCGCGCCCACTTTTGTTGTTATAATATTTCATTAGAAAATAAGTTCTTATTTAAAGTTTTATTCAGGAAGGTTATATATTTAACAATATAACCATCTTTTGCCTGTTTAACCTAAAAGTGGGCGGATCATGCCCATATTTGGCATATTAACGGATAATGCTACTCTATACTCAGGAATGAAATTTTGTTGGCATAACTAAAAAACGAACGGTGATATCACATTTCTAATAAAAAATAGGCGTGTGTTGTATGTCGCGATCGCAATTTCCATCCAAGCTTTCATTAAAGTAAACCTGAAAGCCAAGTCTGCAACCGCAGCGCTTTGTTTGGTAGCCAGAAGCTTTAGTCAAGCTTTGGAAAACCAAGCCAACAACCATAGCGTTTAGCATTGGTATTGATCGTGGAAGCTAGCTAGTAGCGAGCTTCCAAACCATAAAAATCATAGCTCCTTGCAGTGACCATAAAACGCTTGGTTTAAAGAAATAATAAATATAATCCAAAACCAAACGCGGAAGAATTAAATTGGGAACGATTTAATTCTGCCGATATTGATATTTCGCAATACAAAAATTGCGAAAGAATGGAAATTGCGACACGCGCCAACACCGACCCACTTTGGTGCGGTCGACGGGTGCGTCGACCAAGCCAGAGTGGAACCAAGAAAAAGATTCCAACGGGAGTCTTAGAATTATATCGCAACGACGAGGTCGTCGTGTCGTGTTTCGCGTATAAAGTCGCGGGTTAGATAATAAGAATAAATTATAGTCAAGTCGCGATTAAGGAAATGGTGTTAATAAGGATTGAAATCTTGAAAATCGTGAAAGTGTCCCTGTTTGTTTAAAACAGCTATAAGTGAAATGACATTAATTGTAATAATATAAATTACGAGATTTAGTGGAATCCGTAACAAAATATATAGTAAAACATAATACAAGTATAAGTGCAATATAGTTCGAACAAAACGTGTAACGAAACAAGAAAGAATTAAATAAACAAGACAAAAACCCAAAATAAGGAGTTTCACTCGTTGTCCAGAGGACGACGGAATCCGTAAGAAGACCACCCTAGGAAAACATACAACAATTGGCGCAGCCGGATTTTCGAGCCAAGGATCGCTCGAAGGGAAAAAGTGAGTAGAAATAAAATACGAAATGTGAAATAAGAATAGCAGTTTGGAATATTAAAACAGTAAAATAACAAATTTGTAGCAGTTATAAGTTATAAGCTAGTTAAAATTAAAAGTTAAGAGCAAGTGATCGTATAAGCGAAAAACAAGTTTAAAAGAAAAAAAAAAAAAAGAATGAACTAATAATTCCAGTAATAAATGAAACAGTGAAATTAAAGAAGTGAGATAAGAAAGTAGCTTAGAGAAAATAATTAATAATATTTTAATAATAATTTAATAATAATTCACTAATAATAATTTAGTAATGAATTTGGCAGAGAAATTTTGAAAATAAGCGAAATAATAATTTTAGGAATAAATCGAAAAGTAAAAATCTAGCAGTTCTTTTTAAATACAACAATTCAGTTCTTTTAAAATACAACAAATTATAATATATTATATTATATTTGATATAAATCATGAAATAACTTTCAGGTCCCAAAATCATCGGTTTCATCGAAAGGATGCCAGCGTAAAGCACGGCATCCTTATCTGTCCAATAGCATTAGCTGGACAAAATCTTTGCTGAGGTCGACCGTTTTTCACTCGGGAAGGCATTTTCTTTGATAGGGACACAATAAAACATTTTTAGAAAGGAAAATTCACATTTTTCAAAAGAGAAAAAAAAAAACAAAAGCGAAAGTTTCAAGGTGTACTTAAAAGTGCGAAATAGGGAATTAGTTCAAAAGACCCTAAAGCAAATTGCATTGAAATATAATGCGAAATTAGACAGGTTAAGAGAAAAAAAAATTTAATTAAGAAAATTTCGACATTAAATTAAATAAATTAAACGAAGTTTGAAACAAAATACAATTAAATTAAGATTGAAACAATTAAAATATCAAAACTAAAATCAAATTGAATTGATGAAATTGTCAACACAAAAGTTGACTTGGGGAAAAATTTGAATGACTTTTGCTGAATCTTATTTTATTTTTTTTATCAATTTTATCAATGCTGAAATATAGTTGATTACCTCTTACGAGATCCAAGTTTCGAAAACGCTTATCGAAAAATTGTAAAGCGCAAGACGATAACGTGAAATCAGTTATGAGGAATTTGAATTTTTACTAATTTAAAAATTGCAGTGAAATGCACGTTGAAATCAAATTAGAAGAGATCGAAAATAAAAATTAAAGGTTTCACGGGTAATGAATAAAAGTAGTAAATAATTATAATTGCGTACAACAAAAAGGGTTTTAGGAAAAGGAGAGTTAAATGACGAGCTCATGTATTTTTATAAATTTACATAGTTAAAAACAGGAATTCATTAAAACAAAAACAAAACGCGTAGAGTTAAGTTTCGGTGTATCATTTTTTCGAGTGTGTCTTAGGCGCTTGAGTTCAAATTACACACGTTAAACAAATTTTAACGGTTAACTTGATTTCGAAGCCGCACATTTTTCGGGTGTGTCTTAGACTTTTGTCCTCAAATTTGTATTTGATTTCAAAGTCGCACAGTTTAATTTGCTTGATCGATAATTAATTTCATCAGTTCGTCGGAAAATTTTTAAAGTTTGAAAAATTTTTTTTGGGTTACTTTAAAAAACCATTATTAGAAGTTAAACGGTTAAAGTAATGCGCTTAGAGACTTCATATTGGTTGGAGAATCAAAGCAAAATTAGATTGGTTGTTTAAATGACAAGCAATTAACAAGGAAATAACTCAAACGAGTTCACTAGGTTAATCGTCCGAATACGAGATTGCAAACGTTGCAATTTTGTTGGCCGCTAAGAAATAGAGGCAGAGTGTTCGTTCCTTTCTGGGGGTCTTAAATTACCTCAGCGAAGTCACAAAAATTTTGACGCTTCGGCTCTGCTTGAAACAAAGCTGAACAGCGAAGTCACGAAAATTTTGACGTTTCGGCTCTGCTAGAAACAAAGCAGCAGCGGACGTCAGCGTACAAACAAATAAACAGATGTACAGCGAATGTTTACTGCACGCTCGGTAAACGAAGCGAGCAAGAATTCTAAGCCGGTTAAGGAAGTTGAATATTCATATGAAAATTTTAATTATATCTCATTAAAAAGTACTACGACTAGTATAAAAATTAAACGTGTAATAAAACGATGGAACGTTAAGTAGCGGCGCTAAGCAATCGTTTTACGACATTTTTCACAAAACACTTGAAAATAAATTTAAATTCAATACATTAGGAGTAATTTATGTATACTCTTACATATGTAGGTAAATTGTAAACATTGGGAAAAATAAAACCCCACTAAACTATATGTCGTTCGTTTAATTAATTAGAATTAGATAGGACTCATAAAGAACTGAAACGCCAGTTGGGGGAATTCATATCTAGGACTTGGACAACTTTGAAAGAGACAGTAGGCAATAAGGAAAACGTAGAATTGATAAAGTCTAGAGTAGGACACCTAAAAGAATTTTCCAGTGTAGAAAAAGCAGACGCTATAGTAGAGGAATTACTTAAATTCCTAAACCAGATAATAGAGAATAAGACAGAAGATTCAAAGACATGGGAATTAGAGTTTAACGCGTTAAGACATAGATACGACAATTATTTAGTAAATAAAGAGTTTCAGGAAGACTTACTCGCGAACATAGAGCGAGAGAACGAAAAACTAAGGGAATTATTAACAAAAAAAGGGATAACCGAGGAAACGTTGAATAAAACCTTAGACCAGGGATTTACACAGAAATTAAGAGAAGACTGTAGCTCTTTAGAGTGTAACGTGCACAACGTTACAAATAAGTTAAAATATAAAATCATTACAAAAAAGAATTTATTTAATAAACACAAGAAAAACTGAAATATCCGCGTATAGAAATAAGTAAAACAAAGGGAAAAACTGCATAAACGCAGTCGCAGCGCAGTCACGGCGTTAATCAACAGAATACGTCAAATAATCGTAGGTTCGAATCCCACCAGCGGCAAAAAGAAATATTCTTTTCTTTTTTTTTGAAACAAACCCTAGCTTAAAAAAATGCATGTCGCAAGTTCAAATCCCACCAGCGATCAAAACATTTTTTGTTCTCCGCATCAATTCTTTTAGTTATGTGTGTTTGTACTCTTGTGTACACACCGAAAACAAAAGAGACAATCACAAAACCGGTTTCATCATACATACACATACACAATGTACAATATGATGATCGACACTAGCCGTTTGCACTCGCGACGTGCATATAATTCACGCGCCATTTACAGCAGCCAGCTCATAAAAGGCTACGGCAAAAACATGCAAATTCGAGTTGCGCTGAGTATAAGGTACTTTGACTTATACTTAAGATCTTAAACCAATCTTGCGACTTCACCTATCGGCTTCGGCCCGCGGTAATATCCCTATATATTACCTATCGACTTCGGTCCGCGGTGAATGCTCTATCATTCACCTATCGGCTTCGGCCCGCGGTAATATTCCTATATATTACCTATCGACTTCGGTCCGCGGTGAATGCCCTATCATTCACCTATCGGCTTCGGCCCGCGGTAATATTCCTATATATTACCTATCGACTTCGGTCCGCGGTGAATGCCCTATCATTCACCTATCGGCGCAGGCCACCGGCGTGCAACCATATTTGCACGCCATCGGTAGGAAAATCCCTTAAACAGGAGATTAACCTAACCAGCATTTTGGATTCGATAAATTAAGGCCTTCCGCCGGGAAGCACTTGAAACTTCCAAGTCCTTACTTTAGGCCTTCCGCAGGGAAGCACTTTCGCTTTCCCTAGTGTAAATTAAGGCCTTCCGCCGAGAAGCACTTGAGCTTCCAAGTCCTTACCTTAGGCCTTCCGCAGGGAAGCACTTTCGCTTTCCCCAGTATAAATTAAGGCCTTCCGCCGGGAAGCACTTGAGCTTCCAAGTCCTTACTTTGGGCCTTCCGCAGGGAAGCACTTGCGCTTTCCCTAGTGTAAATTAAGGCCTTCCGCCAGGAAGCACTTAAGCTTCTAAACCCTTACCGTAGGCCTTCCGTAGAGAAATACGCTGGTTAACGAACTCCTGCTTAAGCGATTTACATAGGGAATCTGTACAGCCGTCTGCTGCGTGGCACTCTGCCCTTAGATTCGTGTAGACACAACCACACTAATTGTACGTATTTTAAGTTATAGAAATTGTTAAGTAGATATAAGGATAAAACAATACAACCAATCCACCGAGCTGAACTCTGCAGAGAGTCAGTGCTAGACTGTGAGAACAGTCGTTTGAAATTCGTGTGGCGGTTGAATAACTTGGAGGGTTACGAGACCCCTTTAAGCGAACCCTGGACAGACTGAGCTTCATCCAGGCTGGAAACAAAAAACTCGTTACAAATGGCGCCCGAACAGGGACTCTCTTCAACAGAGAGTCAAGCACTAACGTTAGAAAGTGCACAAACACAACCAACACTAAGTATCAACACGGATGCCACACCATCCAACCTAAGCGGGATTTACTCTCTCAAGAAGGAGGAGTTAGAAGAACGTCTTAGAGAGTCAGGATTACCAGCAGAGGGAACGGTAAAAGAACTCAGACAGCGACTGAGCGACTTTTTTAAAACGCAACGCGTCGAGAGAGGAACCACCACGGCGCTGAGTCCCCGGTTGACACAATACACACTGGCGACTACGCCACTGGTAAAGGCACAACCCGAAGGCAACCCAAATAATAACAACACCGTGGACATCATGAACACGGTTAGAAAATGGGGTCTCGCTTTCAATGGGAGCCGCCCACTCAACGAATTCCTAGAAACGATAGAGGAGTTAGCCGATTGCTATAGAATCGAGTATAACCATCTACTCTTACCACTAAACGAAATCCTGAAGGACAGAGCGCGAGAATGGTGGCGTTACAAAAGAAACGAAATCCAAACATGGCGAGAGTTCCGAATAGCCGCTGAAAAATTCTTCCAACCACCACGGCACTTACACCGGCTTGAAGAAGAAATAATGCGAAAGAGACAAAACATCCGCGAGAGAGCCAAAGACTTCATAATGAGTCTCATGTCATTGATACGTCAACATCCTCACATGCGAGCAGAACAACAAGTAGAGCGAGCATATGAAGGACTCCGCCCAGAATATCGTCTATACATAAAACGCAATGAAGTCGATAATATTGACGATCTCATGACAATGGCAGAAGAGTATGAGCACATTCGCGGAGAAGAAACTAGAAGCAACCGCCACTCCAACAACTGCATCACTGCTACACCCTATGTACGAGAGACGAATTGTTGGTCTTGCAGACAACCGGGACATACCAGGAGCAACTGCCGGGGACGAAAATTACTCTTTTGTTCGTATTGTGGAACCACAGGAAGACTATCCCGTGACTGTCACTGCCATCAAAACGCAAACGAGGTACCACCAGTCACCGGCCGTTTCTACCTGCAAGTCCAATGCAATAACCACACCGTCAGAGCACTCGTCGACACCGGAGCTTCGCTCACGTTTATGGGCACTGACTTAAAGCAGAAGATGAAACGTCAAACACGCGCACAACAGCAAACTATTCCAGTTACATTAGGTAATGGAAAAATAATCCCGGCCCAAAACTACGGAGAGGTGACCATCAAAATAGGCACGAACCAATACCAACACCAAATATATTTCATGCCAGGAATTACCGAAGAATTAATTCTAGGAATGGATTTCTTGAACAAAGCAGGCATCCACCTCACCATTGGCAACCAGGAAATAGTACCCAGTGTCACCAACCACCACCATAGTTTGCATACAATAAACCAAAGACCAGAACACGCCCAGTTACAAATACTCATTAATGATGTAAAAACACGAATGGGAAAAATCAACACTCCGTACAACATCGCCCAACATGTCATACGTACAAATGGTGACGTATCTTTTAAACAGAAGTACTACCCGCAATCCAGCAAACTACAAAAACCAACAACAAAAAAACAGCCAGCAACAAAAACCAACAACAACAAAACCAAACCGAAAAACACACCGAGATCAACAAAAAAACCGAGAGACACAACGAAATCACTAAGCACACCGAAATCAACAAAAATACCGAGAGACACACCGAAACCAACAAACACACCGAAATCACCAAACACACCGAAGTCAACAAACATGCGGAAAAACCCGAAACCAGAAACCACACCGAACACCGCCAACTCCACAAGAAACCAAATGACAAACAAAATCACCACAACACCCGATCACCGTCCGACCGCAGCTGACCACCGACCACCGTACATTGCAGCAACCAGAAGAAGTAGTCACCGTCACAGTACAAGGCGGATAAGCCGAATTAACCCACACCGCCGAAGGAAGGGTGATGACCACCAACCAGATTCGCACCGTACACAAACCATTTTAGACTTAAAGAATAGAAAAGGAATTGTAGGAGTTAAAATGAAACATGAAGAAAATATTATAAGAAAAATTAAAATAGCAAGAATTAAGATTAAGGAAATATGAATTTGAATTTAATTTGAAATTATTTTTGGTTTCGACCCTGAAAACAAAATCTTTTTTTTTCTTATCTTTTTTTTTTGCACCCCTTTGTGGGGATAGACTGTAACGTGCACAACGTTACAAATAAGTTAAAATATAAAATCATTACAAAAAAGAATTTATTTAATAAACACAAGAAAAACTGAAATATCCGCGTATAGAAATAAGTAAAACAAAGGGAAAAACTGCATAAACGCAGTCGCAGCGCAGTCACGGCGTTAATCAACAGAATACGTCAAATAATCGTAGGTTCGAATCCCACCAGCGGCAAAAAGAAATATTCTTTTCTTTTTTTTTGAAACAAACCCTAGCTTAAAAAAATGCATGTCGCAAGTTCAAATCCCACCAGCGATCAAAACATTTTTTGTTCTCCGCATCAATTCTTTTAGTTATGTGTGTTTGTACTCTTGTGTACACACCGAAAACAAAAGAGACAATCACAAAACCGGTTTCATCATACATACACATACACAATGTACAATATGATGATCGACACTAGCCGTTTGCACTCGCGACGTGCATATAATTCACGCGCCATTTACAGCAGCCAGCTCATAAAAGGCTACGGCAAAAACATGCAAATTCGAGTTGCGCTGAGTATAAGGTACTTTGACTTATACTTAAGATCTTAAACCAATCTTGCGACTTCACCTATCGGCTTCGGCCCGCGGTAATATCCCTATATATTACCTATCGACTTCGGTCCGCGGTGAATGCTCTATCATTCACCTATCGGCTTCGGCCCGCGGTAATATTCCTATATATTACCTATCGACTTCGGTCCGCGGTGAATGCCCTATCATTCACCTATCGGCTTCGGCCCGCGGTAATATTCCTATATATTACCTATCGACTTCGGTCCGCGGTGAATGCCCTATCATTCACCTATCGGCGCAGGCCACCGGCGTGCAACCATATTTGCACGCCATCGGTAGGAAAATCCCTTAAACAGGAGATTAACCTAACCAGCATTTTGGATTCGATAAATTAAGGCCTTCCGCCGGGAAGCACTTGAAACTTCCAAGTCCTTACTTTAGGCCTTCCGCAGGGAAGCACTTTCGCTTTCCCTAGTGTAAATTAAGGCCTTCCGCCGAGAAGCACTTGAGCTTCCAAGTCCTTACCTTAGGCCTTCCGCAGGGAAGCACTTTCGCTTTCCCCAGTATAAATTAAGGCCTTCCGCCGGGAAGCACTTGAGCTTCCAAGTCCTTACTTTGGGCCTTCCGCAGGGAAGCACTTGCGCTTTCCCTAGTGTAAATTAAGGCCTTCCGCCAGGAAGCACTTAAGCTTCTAAACCCTTACCGTAGGCCTTCCGTAGAGAAATACGCTGGTTAACGAACTCCTGCTTAAGCGATTTACATAGGGAATCTGTACAGCCGTCTGCTGCGTGGCACTCTGCCCTTAGATTCGTGTAGACACAACCACACTAATTGTACGTATTTTAAGTTATAGAAATTGTTAAGTAGATATAAGGATAAAACAATACAACCAATCCACCGAGCTGAACTCTGCAGAGAGTCAGTGCTAGACTGTGAGAACAGTCGTTTGAAATTCGTGTGGCGGTTGAATAACTTGGAGGGTTACGAGACCCCTTTAAGCGAACCCTGGACAGACTGAGCTTCATCCAGGCTGGAAACAAAAAACTCGTTACAAGAGGAAGCAAATAGACGCATACAAGAGTTAAAAGAACAGAATAGATTTTTAAGTCAAGAGAGATCGCTAGACCACGATCGGACGCTTTATCATAAGGAAGCTGCTCCGTCTGCAGTTAGTCAGAAAGATTACAACGGAAGGTCATTTCAACAGATTAGGACGACAAATATTATACACAAAAAGGGTATAGGTGAGATAGCCAAGATTACGAATAGGATGGTACCGCTCTTTTCGGAAACGCAGTCACCAGACTTACGCGGTGAAGTGTACAAATTCATACAGGGGTGCGAATTAGCCACAAGGGAGGTAGGTGCAGACAACAGTCAGGACTACATCGACTGCATTAAGCAGAGATTACACGGGGATGCGTATGATTTAGTGAGGTCACAACGATTCACAAGCCTCGAGGAATTATACGTCATAATAAAAAGGGCACACTTACCTAGGGTCACCTTAGAGTCAGTGATAATAGGTATCCAAAGTTGTAGCCAGTTACCTAATGAAGACATACGACAGTTTGCAAGACGCCTAAACGCCCTTCGAACACAGACAATAGAAATAGTTCGAAAGGATTACAACGGAGACGGAGATAGGGCACTGTTGAGTATGGTGGAAGGGGCCGTAGAAAAAGCATTTAAAACAGGATTAAAAGACGCCGCATTGAGAATTTATATGCTCAACGTGACGAAGAAAAATATTGAACAAATGGTACAGTTAGCAGTGGAGGCACTAGAAAACATACAAAGCAGTAGCTCCCTCCAAACAGACCACTTAAATATTAACATGAATTCGCCGCTTCTTCCACCATGCCGTATAACCTGCAAGAGCAAATTCGACAGGGAAGTCATGGCAAAGCTGCAGGAGAAAAAATGGACAGGCAACCAGCAAGGATACAAAATCCTTCACAAGGGGCGACAGAGAGAATAATCTGCTCTTTTTGCAACAAGCGAGGTCATACTAGAGAAGATTGCTTAACTCGCAAAAACACGCCATATTGCTACAAGTGTTCAAAATATGGACACGAGCCGAACTGGAGGTGTGACCAAAAGGGAGGCCAGAAAAATGTGGCAAGGAACACATATCAAGGGACTAATTTTCGAAATCAAGGAATACAACAAGGGAATCCAATCCAGCCAAATGGACAATCAAACCGAATACAACAGAACTGGCAATCAAACCAGGTACAACAAAACTGGCAGCCAAACCAAACCCAGCAAAATTGGAATCAAAACCAATTTCAACAGAACGGGAACCAAAGAAGGGCAATAAACATTAATCCGAATACACTCAACGGTTTTCAAAGGAATCAGACTCCTATGAACCCGCCAAACAGAGTGAGCCAAGCGATATATCATTGGTGCAATAGACCAGGACATATGGTAAAAAATTGCGAGGCAAAAAGAAATTGGGAAACGTTGCAAAGTAATCGTCCGGGAAACTATCAAGGGCCCAGAACAGACCAATAATCGGGAAACCCAAAAATATTAGTAACTTAAGGCCAAATGAAGGAGTAGCAGTAATTCATACATCCGAACCGGTTGTGGATACGTTACCAACATTAACAAATAAAGTGGTAACCGTAAGGACGACATCGGAAGAGATTGTTGAAACGTTACCAACTTCAAAAGACTTAAAAATTAATATCAAGTTGAAGAAGACTGATAATAATAAAAGCAATGTCACAGAGAGAAATCATACAATTTTAGAAACAGTTGATTCGGAGATGCCACTCAAAGTTGGAGAAAAAAAGGAAAATTTAAATCCAAAAATACCTTGCTCAATGAATAAGTTAGCAAGTAACAATAAAAATAGAAATACAGAAACAGGAGTATCTAACTGGAATCAAACCCCGCTAAATGACGTGTTCATCGAATTACCTTGCACAGAGGCAATAAATGAAAAACTCATTTTACTGGTAGATACAGGAGCAGATACAAGCTTGATAATGAAATGTGCTATAAAAGATAGCACGATAATAGACAAGTCGAATAGGAAAGACTTAAGCGGAGCATTTGGAGGTTGTGTGACCACAGAAGGATCAACTACTATATGTCATAATGAGGTACAGTCCTTACGTTTAACGCTACACGGTGTGTCACTTAAACAAGGAGTACCAGCAGACGGCATATTAGGAAGAGATAATTTGTGGAACAACTCCATTATAAATGCAATAGAAAAGATTTTAACACTCTTCAATGAGAAGAAAGAGATTATTTTGGAATTACCAATAAAAACTATCGAACAGATAGGGAAGGAAAGTAAAGAACAGTACATACCAGTTAACGCAAGAACAATTACGATAGTACCATTGAAACTACGTACGAAATTTAAGAATGTTGTAATTCATAAAGAAGAAATAGATCCAGGAATCTATATAGCGGACACATTAGTAAATGTGAAAGATAATACTGTTTATGCTCCCATATTAAATACAACAGAGTATGATTACGAGATAAACAGCGAATTTACACCAAAATTCGCAAATTCCGACGAGTACACAATACAAAGTACTACGTCAATTAGTAGTATAGGCAGAATGGATGCCAAAAGGAGAATAAATGAATTGCTAAATGAAATTGAGTTAGATAAAAATTGAAATATAGAGGAAAAGCGTTCCATAGAAGAAGTCGTAAAATCATTTCATGACGTCTTCCTATTAGAAGGAGACGAACCTTCTTTCACAAGCGTATTAAAACACGAAATTCCAACACGCGCAGATCAGCCGCCCATAAACAGGAAACAATACAGATTACCTCAAATACATAGGGAGGAAATAAATAAGCAAGTAAACAAACTTCTAGATGATGGCATAATAACACATAGTACATCGCCATGGAACTCGCCGTTACTTTTAGTGCCCAAGAAAAGTGGCAAAGACGGGGAGAAAAAATGGAGACTTGTAATAGATTATAGGAAACTAAATGAAGCTACGATTAAACAAGTTTTTCCCATTCCTCGTATTGACGAAATCTTAGAGCAATTAGGCCACAGCAGATATCTCACAACGCTAGATTTGGCGAGTGGATATCACCAAGTTTTAGTCGATGATAGGGACAAGGAAAAACAGCATTCAGTACAGGACTAGGGCATTTCGAATTCAATCGGATGCCATTTGGGCTGACAGGTGCCCCAGCCACATTTCAAAGGATAATGAATCATATCCTAACAGGTCTACAAGGGATAGACTGTTTTGTTTATTTAGATGACATTGTTATCTACGGAAGAAATCTCAAACAACACGAAGAAAGGTTATGTTCAGTACTACAGAAGTTACGTGAACATAATTTAAAACTTAATACAGGGAAGTACAGATTCCTAAGAAGAGAGATTATTTATTTAGGACATAAATGTACAGATCAGGGCGCACTTCCTGACCCCAACAAAGTAGAATGCGTTAAGAGCATTCCGCCGCCTAAAAATAAAAAGGGGGTGCAAGCATATTTAGGACTAGTAAACTATTATAGAAAATTCATACCGGGCACAGCAAAGATAGCTCTGCCTATTAACAAACTTCTACGTAAAGACGCGAAGTTTATTTGGACACAAGAATGCCAGAAAGCGTTCGAATCATTGAAAAGGGCAATAATAACACCACCGGTTTTGGCATATCCAGATTTTGAAAAAGAATTCATATTAACTACTGATGCAAGTAACGAAGCGTTAGGCGCAGTACTTTCTCAGGGTAAAATAGGCGAAGATAGGCCGATAGCCTTTGCTAGCAGAGCTCTGAATGACGCAGAAAAGCGTTACTCAACTATAGAAAAGGAGTTCTTAGCCATTGTGTGGGCAACAAAAAATTTTAGAGCTTATTTGTTGGGAAGACCATTCAAGATAGTGACAGACCTTGAAAAGGAATAGCTAACATAAAAGACCAAACGTCAAGACTGGCAAAGTTTAGGCATAAACTATCAGAATACGACTTCGAAATTCTATACAAGCCAGGAAAGGAAAACTTGAATGCAGATGCGCTAAGTAGAATCCCACAGGAAAAACATAAAACAATAGCAGCCGTACAAACACGGTCGAAAGCAAAAACAGCTAACCAAGATCAACAACAAGGAACAACCGTCGAGATTGATAAAGATGATGTGCAATCGGGAAGCGGAATAAATAATACAGCAACATTGCTATCCGACCCGAAAAAAATGGAGACCGTTATAAAAGATTTCCATAACACCCCATTAGGAGGTCACCAGGGAGCGGTAAAAACATATTTAAGAATCCGACAACAATATAGGTGGCCAGGGATGCAGAGACAAATCAAAGATTATGTAAAAAACTGTCCAAAGTGCCAAGCGAACAAAAGTTCGAAGTTAACAAAAATTCCCATGGTGTTAACAGAAAGTGCGTGAAGTTAAATTCGTATTTGAGCAAGTTAAATTCGTTTTTGAGCGAGTTAAATTCGAATTTAACTTAGCCAAGACACAAACCCAAGACACATTCAAATATTTGTTTTGTATATTTCACACACTTCACCACTAGATTGGTTAGGAGAAGGGGTCACTGGAAAGGATGATCTCCGCGAGCATTCATGAAACACATGGCCAGTGAAAGATACTCCATATAGGAGGAAAATATCAAAAAATTAGGAACCCCTCTGTAGCCGTTTTTTTTAAAATCGACTCTGAATATGCGACATTTTTGTATGGCCAGACTGGGTGGATACAGCGGTCACTGGTCAGGAAGACCTCCGCGTGCGTTCATGAAACACATGGCCATCCGAAGAGACTCCATATAGGAGGAAAATATCAAAAAATTAGGAACTCCTCTGTAGCCGTTTTTTTTTAAATCGACTCTGAATATGCGACATTTTGGTATGGCCAGACTGGGTGGATGCAGTGGTCACTGGTCAGGAAGACCTCCGCGTGCATTCATGAAACACATGGCCATCGGAAGAGACTCCATATAGGAGGAAAATATTAAAAAATTAGGAACCCCTCTGTAGCCGTTTTTTTAAAATCGACTCTGAATATGCGACATTTTTGTATCGCCAGACTGGGTGGATGCAGTGGTCACTGGTCAGGAAGACCTCCGCGTGCATTCATGAAATACATGGCCATCGGAAGATACTCCACATAGGAGGAAAATATAAAAAAATTAGGCCTCTGTAGCCGTTTTTTTTTAAATCGACTCTGAATATGCGACATTTTGGTATGGCCAGACTGGGTGGATGCAGTGGTCACTGGTCAGGAAGACCTCCGCGTGCATTCATGAAACACATGGCCATCGGAAGAGACTCCATATAGGAGGAAAATATTAAAACATTAGGAACCCCTCTGTAGCCGTTTTTTTAAAATCGACTCTGAATATGCGACATTTTGGTATCGCCAGACTGGGTGGATGCAGTGGTCACTGGTCAGGAAGACCTCCGCGTGCATTCATGAAATACATGGCCATCGGAAGATACTCCACATAGGAGGAAAATATAAAAAAATTAGGCCTCTGTAGCCGTTTTTTTTTAAATCGACTCTAAATATGCGACATTTTTGTATGGCCAGACTGGGTGGATGCAGTGGTCACTGGTCAGGAAGACCTCCGCGTGCATTCATGAAACACATAGCCATCGGAAGATACTCTACATAGGAGGAAAATATCAAAAAATTAGGAACTCCTCTGTAGCCGTTTTTTTTAAAATCGACTCTGAATATGCGACATTTTGGTATGGCCAGACTGGGTGGATGCAGTGGCCACTGGTCAGGAAGACCTCCGCGTGCATTCATGAAACACATGGCCAGTGAAAGATACTCCACATACGAGGAAAATATCAAAAAATTAGGAACTCCTCTGTAGCGGTTTTTTTTTAAATCGACTCTGAATATGCGGCATTTTTGTATCGCCAGACTGGGTGGATGCAGCGGTCACTGGTCAGGAAGACCTCCGCGTGCATTCATGAAACACATGGCCATCGGAAGATACTCCACATAGGAGGAAAATATAAAAAAATTAGGAACCCCTCTGTAGCCGTTTTTTTTTTAAATCGACTCTGAATATGCGACATTTTGGTATGGCCAGACTGGGTGGATGCAGTGGTCACTGGTCAGGAAGACCTCCGCGTGCATTCATGAAACACATGGCCATCGGAAGATACTCCACATAGGAGGAAAATATCAAAAAATTAGGAACCCCTCTGTAGCCGTTTTTTTTAAAATCGACTCTGAATATGCGACATTTTGGTATGGCCAGACTGGGTGGATGCAGTGGCCACTGGTCAGGAAGACCTCCACCTGCATTCATGAAACACATGGCCATCGGAAGATACTCCACATAGGAGGAAAATATCGAAAAAATTAGGAACTCGTCTGTAGCCGTTTTTTTTAAAATCGACTCTGAATATGCGACATTTTTGTATGGCCAGACTGGGTGGATGCAGTGGTCACTGGTCAGGAAGACCTCCGCGTGCATTCATGAAACACATAGCTATCGGAAGATACTCCTCATAGGAGGAAAATATAAAAAAATTAGGAACTCCTCTGTAGCCGTTTTTTTTTAAATCGACTCTGAATATGCGACATTTTTGTATCGCCAGACTGGGTGGATGCAGTGGTCACTGGTCAGGAAGACATCCGCGTGCATTCATAAAACACATGGCCGTCGGAAGATACTCCACATAGGAGGAAAATATCAAAAAATTAAAAACCCCTCTGTAGCCGTTTTTTTTTAAATCGACTCTGAATATGCGACATTTTTGTATCGCCAGACTGGGTGGATGCAGTGGTCACTGGTCAGGAAGATCTCCGCGTGCATTCATGAAACACATGGCCGTCGGAGGATACTCCACATAGGAGGAAAATATAGAAAAATTAGGAACCCCTCTGTAGCCGTTTTTTTTAAAATCGACTCTGAATATGCGACATTTTTGTATGGCCAGACTGGGTGGATGCAGTGGCCACTGGTCAGGAAGACCTCCGCGTGCGTTCATGACACATATGGCCTTCGGAAGAGACTCCACATAGGAGGAAAATATAAAAAAATTAGGAACTCCTCTGTAGCCGTTTTTTTTAAAATCGACTCTGAATATGCGACATTTTTGTATCGCCAGACTGGGTGGATGCAGTGGTCACTGGTCAGGAAGACATCCGCGTGCATTCATAAAACACATGGCCATCGGAAGATACTCCACATAGGAGGAAAATATCAAAAAATTAGGAACCCTTTGTAGCCGTTTTTTCTAAATCGACTCTGAATATGCGACATTTTTGTATGGCCAGACTGGGTGGATGCAGTGGCCACTGGTCAGGAAGACCTCCGCGTGCATTCATGAAACACATGGCCATCGGAAGATACTCCACATAGGAGGAAAATATAAAAAAATTAGGAACTCCTCTGTAGCCGTTTTTTTTAAAATCGACTCTGAATATGCGACATTTTTGTATGGCCAGACTGGGTGGATGCAGTGGTCACTGGTCAGGAAGACCTCCGCGTGCATTCATGAAACACATGGCCAGTGAAAGATACTCCATATAGGAGGAAAATATAAAAAAATTAGGAACTCCTCTGTAGCCGTTTTTTTTTAAATCGACTCTGAATATGCGACATTTTGGTATGGCCAGACTGGGTGGATGCAGTGGCCACTGGTCAGGAAGACCTCCGCGTGCATTCATGAAACACATGGCCATCGGAAGATACTCCACATAGGAGGAAAATATAAAAAAATTAGGAACTCCTCTGTAGCCGTTTTTTTTAAAATCGACTCTGAATATGCGACATTTTTGTATCGCCAGACTGGGTGGATGCAGTGGTCACTGGTCAGGAAGACATCCGCGTGCATTCATAAAACACATGGCCATCGGAAGATACTCCACATAGGAGGAAAATATCAAAAAATTAGGAACCCTTTGTAGCCGTTTTTTCTAAATCGACTCTGAATATGCGACATTTTTGTATGGCCAGACTGGGTGGATGCAGTGGCCACTGGTCAGGAAGACCTCCGCGTGCGTTCATGACACACATGGCCATCCGAAGAGACTCCATATAGGAGGAAAATATCAAAAAATTAGGAACCCCTCTGTAGCCGTTTTTTTTTAAATCGACTCTGAATATGCGACATTTTGGTATGGCCAGACTGGGTGGATGCAGTGGCCACTGGTCAGGAAGACCTCCGCGTGCATTCATGAAACACATGGCCAGTGAAAGATACTCCATATAGGAGGAAAATATCAAAAAATTAGGAACCCCTCTGTAGCCGTTTTTTTTAAATCGACTCTGAATATGCGACATTTTTGTATGGCCAGACTGGGTGGATGCAGTGGTCACTGGTCAGGAAGATCTCCGCGTGCATTCATGAAACACATGGCCATCGGAAGATACTCCACATAGGAGGAAAATATTAAAAAAATTAGGAACTCCTCTGTAGCCGTTTTTTTTAAAATCGACTCTGAATATGCGACATTTTTGTATGGCCAGACTGGGTGGATGCAGTGGTCACTGGTCAGGAAGACCTTCGCGTGCATTCATGAAACACATGGCCATCGGAAGATACTCCACATAGGAGGAAAATATTAAAAAAATTAGGAACTCCTCTGTAGCCGTTTTTTTTAAAATCGACTCTGAATATGCGACATTTTTGTATGGCCAGACTGGGTGGATGCAGTGGCCACTGGTCAGGAAGACCTCCGCGTGCGTTCATGACACACATGGCCATCCGAAGAGACTCCATATAGGAGGAAAATATCAAAAAATTAGGAACCCCTCTGTAGCCGTTTTTTTTAAAATCGACTCTGAATATGCGACATTTTGGTATGGCCAGACTGGGTGGATGCAGTGGCCACTGGTCAGGAAGACCTCCGCGTGCATTCATGAAACACATGGCCAGTGAAAGATACTCCATATAAGAGGAAAATATCAAAAAATTAGGAACCCCTCTGTAGCCGTTTTTTTTAAATCGACTCTGAATATGCGACATTTTTGTATGGCCAGACTGGGTGGATGCAGTGGTCACTGGTCAGGAAGATCTCCGCGTGCATTCATGAAACACATGGCCATCGGAAGATACTCCACATAGGAGGAAAATATTAAAAAAATTAGGAACTCCTCTGTAGCCGTTTTTTTTTAAATCGACTCTGAATATGCGACATTTTTGTATGGCCAGACTGGGTGGATGCAGTGGTCACTGGTCAGGAAGACCTTCGCGTGCATTCACGAAACACATGGCCATCGGAAGATACTCCACATAGGAGGAAAATATCAAAAAATTAGGAACCCCTCTGTAGCCGTTTTTTCTAAATCGACTCTGAATATGCGACATTTTTGTATGGCCAGACTGGGTGGATGCAGTGGCCACTGGTCAGGAAGACCTCCGCGTGCGTTCATGACACACATGGCCATCCGAAGAGACTCCATATAGGAGGAAAATATCAAAAAATTAGGAACCCCTCTGTAGCCGTTTTTTTTAAAATCGACTCTGAATATGCGACATTTTTGTATGGCCAGACTGGGTGGATGCAGTGGCCACTGGTCAGGAAGACCTCCGCGTGCGTTCATGACACACATGGCCATCCGAAGAGACTCCATATAGGAGGAAAATATCAAAAAATTAGGAACTCCTCTGTAGCCGTTTTTTTTTAAATCGACTCTGAATATGCGACATTTTTGTATGGCCAGACTGGGTGGATGCAGTGGCCACTGGTCAGGAAGACCTCCGCGTGCGTTCATGACACACATGGCCATCCGAAGAGACTCCATATAGGAGGAAAATATCAAAAAATTAGGAACTCCTCTGTAGCCGTTTTTTTTTAAATCGACTCTGAATATGCGACATTTTTGTATGGCCAGACTGGGTGGATGCAGTGGTCACTGGTCAGGAAGACCTTCGCGTGCATTCACGAAACACATGGCCATCGGAAGATACTCCACATAGGAGGAAAATATCAAAAAATTAGGAACCCCTCTGTAGCCGTTTTTTCTAAATCGACTCTGAATATGCGACATTTTTGTATGGCCAGACTGGGTGGATGCAGTGGCCACTGGTCAGGAAGACCTCCGCGTGCGTTCATGACACACATGGCCATCCGAAGAGACTCCATATAGGAGGAAAATATCAAAAAATTAGGAACCCCTCTGTAGCCGTTTTTTTTAAAATCGACTCTGAATATGCGACATTTTTGTATGGCCAGACTGGGTGGATGCAGTGGCCACTGGTCAGGAAGACCTCCGCGTGCGTTCATGACACACATGGCCATCCGAAGAGACTCCATATAGGAGGAAAATATCAAAAAATTAGGAACCCCTCTGTAGCCGTTTTTTCTAAATCGACTCTGAATATGCGACATTTTTGTATGGCCAGACTGGGTGGATGCAGTGGCCACTGGTCAGGAAGACCTCCGCGTGCGTTCATGACACACATGGCCATCCGAAGAGACTCCATATAGGAGGAAAATATCAAAAAATTAGGAACTCCTCTGTAGCCGTTTTTTTTTAAATCGACTCTGAATATGCGACATTTTTGTATGGCCAGACTGGGTGGATGCAGTGGCCACTGGTTAGGAAGACCTCCGCGTGCGTTCATGACACACATGGCCATCCGAAGAGACTCCATACAGGAGGAAAATATCAAAAAATTAGGAACCCCTCTGTAGCCGTTTTTTCTAAATCGACTCTGAATATGCGACATTTTTGTATGGCCAGACTGGGTGGATGCAGTGGCCACTGGTCAGGAAGACCTCCGCGTGCGTTCATGACACACATGGCCATCCGAAGAGACTCCATATAGGAGGAAAATATCAAAAAATTAGGAACCCCTCTGTAGCCGTTTTTTTTAAAATCGACTCTGAATATGCGACATTTTGGTATGGCCAGACTGGGTGGATGCAGTGGCCACTGGTCAGGAAGACCTCCGCGTGCATTCATGAAACACATGGCCAGTGAAAGATACTCCATATAGGAGGAAAATATCAAAAAATTAGGAACCCCTCTGTAGCCGTTTTTTTTAAATCGACTCTGAATATGCGACATTTTTGTATGGCCAGACTGGGTGGATGCAGTGGTCACTGGTCAGGAAGATCTCCGCGTGCATTCATGAAACACATGGCCATCGGAAGATACTCCACATAGGAGGAAAATATTAAAAAAATTAGGAACTCCTCTGTAGCCGTTTTTTTTTAAATCGACTCTGAATATGCGACATTTTTGTATGGCCAGACTGGGTGGATGCAGTGGTCACTGGTCAGGAAGATCTCCGCGTGCATTCACGAAACACATGGCCATCGGAAGATACTCCACATAGGAGGAAAATATTAAAAAAATTAGGAACTCCTCTGTAGCCGTTTTTTTTTAAATCGACTCTGAATATGCGACATTTTTGTATGGCCAGACTGGGTGGATGCAGTAAGACCTCTGCGTGCATTCATGAAACACATGGCCATCGGAAGATACTCCACATAGGAGGAAAATATCAAAAAATTAGGAACTCCTCTGTAGCCGTTTTTTTTTAAATCGACTCTGAATATGCAACATTTTGGTATGGCCAGACTGGGTGGATGCAGTGGTCACTGGTCAGGAAGACCTCCGCAGCATTCATGAAACACATGCCATCGGAAGATACTCCACATAGGAGGAAAATATCAAAAGATTAGGAACCCCTCTGTAGCCGTTTTTTTTTTAAATCGACTCTGAATATGCGACATTTTGGTATGGCCAGACTGGGTGGATGCAGTGGTCACTGGTCAGAAAGACCTCCGCGTGTATTCATGAAACACATGGCCATCGGAAGAGACTCCATATAGGAGGAAAATATTAAAAAATTAGGAACCCCTCTGTAGCCGTTTTTTTTTAAATCGACTCTGAATATGCGAATTTTTGGATCGCCAGACTGGGTGGATGCAGTGGTCACTGGTCAGGAAGACTCCGCAGCATTCATGAAACACATGGCCATCGGAAGATACTCCACATAGGAGGAAAATATCAATTTTTTGAGCGAGTTAAATTCGAATTTAACTTAGCAAGAC